>PNEQ01051337.1:0-12904 GCA_003012365.1 Medauroidea extradentata
GTATATAAGGCAGGCTAGGGATGTACGGGGTATATAAGGCAGGCTGGGGATGTACGGGGTATATAAGGCAAGCTAGGGAGTGTATGGCGCATATAAGGCAGGTTGGGGATTTACGGGGTATATAAGGCAGGCAGGAAGGGCTAGGTAGTTGCTCGCTGGACGATGGAAGTGACGACAGACGTGGCCGTGTGCACAACCGCAGCGCGCCACGCCTATTGGCCGGCCCCGTGCTCACTCCTCCAAGACCACCCTGCACTTTCCCTTACCAGTTTGTTCACTTCTGTTCAATGGTTGCCTCCCTGCCGCTCGTCTTACAGTCTCCTCAACGCAAAGTGCACCAGTTTTAAAATCCCTTACCGAACTCCTTGATAAAAAAAATTATAATATGGGGAATAGTGTACAGCTATCTTTAATTTACAGTATTTTCCCAACAACAAACATTTTTGAAGTGGGCCAATGGTTTTGCCATTTTATGCTCTAAATAGTCTTTCTTTCAAACGATGAAAATGTTGTGTTTTCTGTCAAGGAAATGTGGGTGTACTTTGTTGGCAATGAATAGCCAACCTGAAACCACGGCATAATGTAAACAATGCTGATACGGATGGGCGTGTAGTACTAGCCTTGCTATAGGCATTAATTCAGGAAGACAAGTGAGGGTCGTCGTGTCAATTGACGGGGCGAGGTCTCTGTAGTGACTGCCTACTGCCAGCTTCCTGTCCACTCTCCTGCTCTACCTAGCTGCAGTGTTGCCACCTCTATACTTACACAACTACACTCACTCAACTATTCCTGCAGCAGGAACATTCGTTCCATGCCTCACAAATTCCTTGTGCGTGATTACGAATTCGTAGCAATTTTCTGTCCATTGCCTGATAGATAATCTGAAGAATTTCTTACTGACTGGAGAAACAATACTAACGTTTTTGAAAGTAAATGAGGAGAACAAAAAACAACCACCTTATAAAATGTTTACAAACTTTACGAGCAAACATTTACCCAGAATGACACATTTTAACATTATCTAAACAATTAAATGTGAGATTGTCAGCGTCAGATATAGCTCTTAATATAAATAAATTACTCAAATAAAGCGTTTGTTATGAAAATAGGTATAAACGGCTATCAGGTTTTTTTTTTTTTTTTTTTACGAATTGGTTTTCAGAAACCAACTTTTAGCTTAGAATGTTGTAGAATGTATTCGGGCGTAATATGAATGTGAATGTATTCGGGCGTAATATGAATGTCGCAGCCTCTTCCTCAACTGTTATTTTACCTAAATAGAGCGTAAACCTCGTACTTATGTTATCCAATCGCATGTACTTTAAGTTGCGTATCATCTCGATACTTTAGTTACTGTAGATGGCGTTGCCCTGTACAGCAATTAGTCTACCCCCCCCCCCCCCTCGCAGACTAAGCGCGGCTTTGAGTGTATGTATTAGGTTAAGAGAAACAGAACAAATGCAAAGACTTAATTAGTTTTTTCTTAGCCAAGCTGTTTTTTAATGTCGGGGAGCAATCTGGGACAAGTTGCATACTTAACAAGCGCGTAATTGCATTCAAGAACGACACGGTTGGGTGTGACGGGGTCGGTTAACGACTTGAAGCTGGCTGCGAAGGTCGTCGTCAGATCCGGATAATATGGAGTGTCCGACCTTGACTACATGCGCCGAAATGCATGGGTTGCTTGACCTGCCTCAATGTCGACATGTATAACTACGCTGTCCTGTATCGCTGGAGACATAACTCTGGCTAAGCGTTGGAACTTCTCTGGCGGCGAGGGATGTGTAGTTAATTTTCGTGTGTCCAGGTGTGAATGTTCGTCCGTTACATAATTGTCCAAAAACTGATAAGCGTGCATAAATTATAAACACTTAGGAATCTCATGCAAAGCAAATGACATGCGTATACCAGTGTCAGATGGAGGAGAAGGGACAGATCTCTCTCCTCCCAACAAGACGATCCGGGTTCGATTCTCGGCGGGGTCAAACTCCGGATTTTCACACGTATGGAATGGTGCCGGCAGATTTTATCGTGGATTTCCCCCCCTCCCCTCGGCAATCTTTCATTCCGGCACTGCTCTAAATTCACTTCGTATCTCCCCTCACCAGCGGTAAAGACCTGTGCTGACCAAAATCTCTCTCAAAATGCCATATCCTTCATTTATATGTAGTGTTTATTTTCATGCTGTAGTTGTTTTTCGCGGTTAATTTCAGGCATGATAAATTTGGTTCAGAATATTTTAAAAGGTATAGGTTAGCACAGCACTTATATCAAGTGCGTCAAAGACATGGCCTCCGCTGAATGTCTCAAACAGTTGTCTGCTATATATTCCACGCCAGGTCAGTGTCTTGCGTCTACTAGATGCTCGTCCTGCAGACGGCCACAGTAACTATACGTCTCTATCGTGTACCAGTGTGTTTATTATAGAACAATATGCAAGTAGAACGTGTGACATCTAAGACTTGGAGGCGATCCTCGTGCCATAATGTCGACTGAAGTTAGTAATATCTATAGCGATCCTACACATGGCAGCCATCGGCCCTCTTAGATGTCCACCTTCGACCTTGACAACTCTTGTACATGTCCAATAACTTTTTAAAATATAGACTTGTTCATTTGATAACGTCCAAATTTAGCTTTAAGCTGGTTTATAATTGCTACGTATTTTTCGAGAAAAAAATTTATTTAAGACATAAACATTAAAGCAAAATAATTATAAGTGTGTAGACCATGAGCACGCCAAAACATTAAATAGAATAAACATCACTTACCAGAATTATAAAATTACGAATGTCCACAACTTTCATACTTTGACACGGGCGCTTGTGAGCTTAAACTGATTTTGTAGCAAAATGGCGTATGTCTCCCAAGAGGTGTTGTGCGATATTTGTTTTCAAGTCTTCTCTATAGGCCAACAGGATGACAAAGTGAGCACTCAAAAAAAGACCTGCTCAAATTACATTTTCAGACAAATCGTATTTTTCCGCGCGTAACTGCTAACAGCGGGAAATGTCCAACACTTGATATTTGCGCGTTCAAGGAATATATAAAAGACAGTTATTTCAATTTCGGTTGATTTTGATTCGGTTATTGTTGAAATTAAATAGGAAGATACATGGAACTGTATTGCGTAATTTCGCTGCCAACCATACAGGTAGTAAGGCAACTATAGTTAATGTTGAATTATATACAGTAACGGCTAGTGATATTTTTCAATAGTTAAATTTTTAGTGCTCACTTTATCCTGAACGACGTATAGTAGGTGATGCAATGCATTTGTTGCCGTATACGCGAAGGGAGTGTTTGTACACGTATAATATAGAAGCAGCTGAATAGTTTCAATGTATAATATTGTGATGGTGCACGGAATGCAGGTAGGTTTGCCCCTCTTGTCGCACATGAGTGGCTACCGCAGCAAGTAGATGTAGAGGTGAAGAACCTGGAGGATACGTGCTATATGTGGCAACACTGCAAGGAACACAGCCACATCCTGCCAGGCCCATGTCCTGTCTCGTCCTTCCTTCCTTCTTGGCGTCAACACCGGTGTTGCCTACCTCAGAACTAAGGTGGGAACGAGTCAGGGTTGTACATGTCCAGTTATATACTATGTGGCTCAGTATGTGTTGAAGCTCACACACTGTCAACACTGACTTCTTTATTCATCTCAGTGTCGTGCACGTTTATAAACAATCTTCAATACCCTGAGAACAGTGAGTAAACATTATTTTTACTCACTGAAACACTCGGAAACTACTATTCACAATTTTTCCTACAATGATATTCGTTTAGCAATATTTTTCTTTTCTATATTCAGAAAATGTTTTTTTGGTCCGCCAGAGATATCACAAAATGAGACTTGCATCCCACCAAACCTTAATTTAACATGTACAGTCCTATCCTTGTTGCCCAGAGTTCTGAATAGGCTTCGTTTGTGTGTGTGAAGCCGGAGCGGAAATAATGCCACTAAGTCGTATGTAATATATTATCACTTCCCCGCGCAAGCTACTTATCTGGCGTGCAGTGTTGGAGTGTTATCCTTTATTCCTATGGGACTTTAAGCGGTGACCACAATATTTTATTTATGGTCAGCATAGTTTAAAGTCTCACGCTTGTTTCTATGGTTTTGTTTCTCGAATCCGATTGTTAATTTTCTAGATACGACAGTCTGCAAAAGCTGTTTTGAGTGGCCCGAAAATGAGGATTTTAATAATAGTGCAGAATTTTTAAAACTATAGCGACATATTTAGAAGAGTGTGTTCATTTCGTAGATACAAAAATGTAATGTGCGTTAAGGCCGTGTTACCGAACTTTGCAGTGATTTCGATGAAAAAAAAATGTATTGCTACCTAATACTCATATCAAAATTTTGCTCCACAGTTTTGACACTTGTGTATGTTATAATTTGTAGCAGAATTTTTTTGTAGAAATGTACTGAACTGTTTGTTAGATTTCATCACCCAAAATACCACGTTTTTTGTCGTGAAAATAGCCAAAATGAAGCCAAATATTATTTTGCTGGCGAATGGTAAGTCATTTTTAAAAACGCATTCGCAGTATTATGCATCGTGTGACTGCAAATTTTTTTCAAAACTTTTGGTTAAAAAGTACTATAGTTATTGTCACCTTTCTGAGAAAAAAAAAACTCTGGTACAAGCCCTTAAATAGTTTCGAAAAAAACTATAACGTATGTGAAGCGCAGGTAGGCAAGCCCCTTAACAGTTACACTACATCTACAAACTCACACTTTTGAAACAATAGTGATTATTTCCTTTCAGATAATTCCCCGTCTCTTTTTAATTTAAACAAAGAAATGTAACAGTGTATACACACTGTAACATATTCTAAAATCAACATCTGAAGTTGCAATAAATATACTAATTGAATCGGGAATTTGGAAAAGGGACCAAGTCCACTTTTTGGTCAAATTCAGGTTATACGAGATTTCGACTCTCCAAAGCATTCTCTTGGCTGTCAGCAGCAATATAAACCCAGTCCTATACAAGAAATACGTTAAACGGACTGGTCCATGAATGTGCCAATAGCGCATTATATTGTTTATGACTTACATGATTGTAGTTGGATAATAATTTTTAATGTGGCTTAGTAGTTTTTTCACTAGCATATACTAAGGTTCCATTAATCTACCTCAAAGACATTACGCTTACCTGATAATGTAATACATAACACTGCTTTATGGGCAGAAGGTGCTAGGTGTTGTGTTCGCAAAATATGTTTGTATGTATAATATTATTAGTTTTTCACTAGAGTATACCAACATTCCACTAATATACACTCAAGGAATTATGTTTTATGTGCCATTGTTAGAAAAAAACGCTATTTATTTTTTAAAAGCCTCACAATCAGCCGCCATATTGGATTATTTTATGTTTCGCTTTTTTACTCTAAAAAGAAAAATATGGAATTTGCGATTTTAACGTAACATTTACGCTGCAATCAGTCGCGCAATTTTTTTTTATTCTTAAACTGCTGGGCAGGTAGCGACTTAAATACAGTCACAATGCCTGTGCTGCTGCGCAAGTCAATAGAATATACTGCGTAATCGCAGATTTTCAGGTTTTTATTCTTATAATTTAAAACTAATCCTATTCAATGTGGCTACGAGCCTACAACCGGTCCACTTGCAGAATGACGTATGTTAGCAAATAGCGCCTAAGAATGTCCCAGGACACATGTTCTATTGTACTTACTCCCGTGTATTGTGGTGAGAAAGGGAACGTTCAGGGTCAGTGTTACCCGGTACTTTATACAGAAACTAGATAGCGGTCTTTATGTTCGCATCGTGCCTCTATCTTTATTGCACGGTCATAAACATGTGGCGTCACTACTTAGTCATGTCAGACTAGTCAGTGTGGAGAAGACTGCATAGACGATGGTGTTAGTGCTGAGAGAGCAGACATCGACCTTCCTGAACCACGAGTCTACAGAATATAACATACGTTGACTTGGTATTCTGTGCAGGAGTTTTATATTTATTTAGATAGGTTTACATGTCGAGTACAATGGCCTGACTTCCACTCCAAGCACATTGTTTGCGTAACATTTTTTCTAGTATATTTTCATTTAAACTAAGCTTATATGTATTTACATTAATATTTAAAACACTAAAGTAACAAGTACACAACCTACTTTTCCTAAAACCAGTTGCACAGATAAGAAGTCAAATTCAGCAAAAAAAAAATATATATATATGAAAGTAAAGTCTGCTAATATTAAGGACATTAAAATGGAAGCATGAAATGTACGATTAACTGATTTTGTTGCTACAGCAAATAATGTTTTACTTTCAATTCAGATAACCCCTTTTTTAAAAAAATTTAAATCGTCCGCAAAGGTAGTTGAATGGTTTTCAGTGGTTGGTTCATTGACACTGGGATATTTATAAGTTCTGCATAGCCTACTACAGGCAGGCAGGAAGTAGAATGTAGTGGACATTTTTGAACATTTCGTTCTTTTTTCCCCTTCTAGCCAAGTCGTTTCCTCACTGATATAAATAATGCAGTGTAAATAATAACATTATTAACAGTTATCGCATTATATACCACAATAATTATTACTACTCTTAAGAAAACTACAAGAAAAATGTACACAGAATTGTCTACTTAAGTGTAATTTGATAATATAAGTACAGTAATTTAAAACAATTCGTATTAACGTGCTGGTATATATATTTGTAAAATAGTCTTTTTGAAGAGTGTAAAAGTAACGGCTGAAGGCAAGGAAGTGAGGAGTCAAAGCTTGGCGGGTACTGTACAGACGAGACCACAATCTCCCTTCTCCCCTCCCCACCTCCACGGGCCTGTTAACTCCTACAAGGCAGCAATTATTAAGTGTCGTCGAGGAGGAAACATGCCCAGCTCTTGACTGTGACGCATGCATATATAAGTAGGAGAGAATATCTCTCACACACACGTGTAGCAAGTTTTACTCTCGTAACTGGAACATACGGCGTTTACACAGAGCAACTCGCCCGTGTTTGATCCTTCACGTGACTAGACTGTACGCCCTTCAGCTTTGTGGGACAACTGTTCATATAACTATTTTGTTCCTAAAGACGTGAGTATTCTTGGATTCTTCCCCCACAATGTTGACTTGCAACTCTGCAACGCCCTGTAGTTTTAAATTAAATCTTAAGGGCGCTGCCTACCTCGGAGCCCTGGCAGAGAAAGAATATGGTTTTACATGTTCAATTATTATGAATGGCACTCGATCATATTTCGTGGTATTGCTTCCGGACAAAAACCATTTTCTGCGCCGAGAAAAGGAAAATATTGTTACTTAAATAAAATTGTAGAAAATAAATTATGAATAGCCATTTTCGCATGTTTTTTTTTTTGTGTGTAAAAATGTTTCTTCGTCCATAATTTCCAGGGTAGGCTCAGAAATGACAGAGCAGTAAGGTCGACCTTGAAGCGCGCATTAAATGCCGCGTCGCCTCAACGAGCCAAGCGCTGAACGAGAGTGCAAGCTTCTCGCCGAACAGTTTTTACTATGGAACATTAAGCTGTGACCATATAATTCTATTGGTGGAAAGTCTGTAGCTGAATTCAGTGCAGGTGGCAATCTGAGTATCACATACATCCGGCTAGTACACTTCGAAGTACGGGAGTCTGAACAGGCAGTTTTCAGTCATGTTGGAGGTCTTAGAAACAAGTGTTTTTAATGAGCCTAGTGTCTTCATGGGGTTCGGACCTTGTCTGAAGTGTTTTCTTTTCTTACGTTGGCACAATGGGCACACGTGGAATTGTTTCGTAGAAAAAAAAAACCTGTTTATGAACATGCTGTAACGCATTTGAAGCGTGAGGTAGGCGGCAGCCCGTGTGGATGTCTGGTTTGAGCTCGCATTGTGAAGTGACGTTTCACTGCGTGCATAGTCAGTGGTCTTGGAAGTGTCGTAATTTACAGGAAGTAGACTAGTACACGCCCGGAGTATAATCCACAATCGTGGTGATGTATTGTCAATGACTTGTCACTTCCCAGGAGGCATGATGTAGCCAGATGACGACGTGGAGTGTACACGTGGATTATATACGGCGCGATAACGCCAAGTTGCCCAACAAACTTCTTGCTGGTCCACATTCGTCTTGTCCCAACTTCTCATCCACACTGACACGATTAAGTCCATCCCACAATCTTGGTAGTTTATGGCCTGCTGTTAGTTGTCCTTGCTTTCTAGAATTTGACACGGTGTGGTGTGAGCGCCTTCGAGCGCTAGAAGTGCAGAAGTGAGAAAGACGACGCTGTACGCACATTGCGCCTCACCATAGTCTCCAGGCAGTGTTGCCAGGTCGTGGGACGTTTTTAAATATAATTAAATATGGGGCATTTATTAACAATTATTTGATGAGCTGTTATGAGCTTCATAGTATCTGTTAAGTGTTTTAGCACTATTGTGTATTCGCGATATGTTTCAGTGTGTTTACCTTATCTATCTAAATAACTCTCTCTGGTTGTGTTTTCTTGCCATACAGGATGTTCGAAAGGCTAGGAGCACAATGTGTTGAAAACTTACAAATAAATAACACCTGCAATATATTGTACAAATTAGACGTCAATTAAAAAAAAAAAAAATGATGCTGTCTCGAGACAGTAAAAACTTACTAAATTTTTTTCCAGATGTAGGATTTTTTTGTGCTGAAACGGGACTTTTGCTTATGGAGCATGGGATTTTTACTCCTCTAACATTGGCAATACTGACGCTAGTCACATAACTGGTGTGCAATCTTCTCGCCGACATAACATGCAGTGGTGACTTTCATTTTATGACGAAACATTAACGATAAAGGTGTATTGCACAAGGCCTAGGCCTTTAAAGGTTTTACTTAAAGATTTTCTATAACTACAGCCAGTGATATTTGTTTAAAAGAATTCTGCAACAAATTGTTTCATTGCCTTATGTGTTCATATGTTTCTCTGCGTCATGAACAGTGAAGGGATGGTATAGCCTAACTCTCGCATGTCTCGGGGTCTTACCCGCAGATCACAGACGTGTGGTGTCGCGGTAACATTGTTCTGGTTGGTGCAGTCAAATGAGCCACGCCTCTGCCCTATTATACTCTGCCAATAACCACGTGTGCACGTAAGGCATTGAAACAAGTTGTTGCAGGATTCTTTTCACCAAAAATCGCTGGCTCTATCCATACCTAAAAAGGGCCACAAAACACCCATTTTCGACAGCGTAGCGTGAAAATAGTCTGAAAATAAATGGAGAATGTGAAATGTGTGTACACGTGTGTGGACGTCCTTGAAATGCTATATCTAAGCAGATATAACTTGTAGACGGCTAGCAGTTAGCGAACAATCTCGTTCACTGCAGAATCTCTGCTCACTGCTCGAAATGACAATTACAGGTCGTTCACCATAAAGTGAGCACTGCATAAAGTTTTCTTTCCGCCATATTGCAGTTATCTTTAGTATTTTTATATGAAAACTTCCATGTAACTAACAACCAGTGTAAACGTTTCAACACGCTAAAAAAATTAACACATATTCGCCCAATAAAACATATATATTTTTTATTAATTACAAGTTGTGCTGAGTGCTCAGTTGATAGTGAACAGCCTATACCAACTGTCACAAGAGCATTCGTTCGCGGCATTGACTTACGCCCTGTGTTCATGGACTTGGTTTTGTCTTGCACACAGACGTCTTGTGTAGTTACAGTTAGTAACCCGCTGCAGTCTGATAGGTTTGTGTGGTAACGTGATCAGTTCTCACGATCTCGGTAGGTAATGGGCTAAGGGCAAGATTGAATGGTTTTAATTTTTAGGTATGCAGATAATGAAAAGTGAAATGCAGGCAAGAGAAAAGGAATTGTAGAGGAGTAGGATCAGAGAAAACAAAATTGAGAGTGCTACACAAGGAAATTAATTAAATCCATATTGAAGAACCTTTGCAAGTAAAGACAGAGGAGCAGTAAAAATGATCAGAATTAATTTCGCAATATCTTTGTGTGGGGAAAAAATTCACCCACACACTTCTAACTATGCTTCTTTGTCAAAAAAAATTATAGCTCGTCTATTTAAAAAAAATGGGTTCCTTAATGTGTCTAATAACTACTTTACCAGCCTACCGTATCTAGGAAAATAGCAAGCTGATAAGTACAAGTTAAGACTTAAATTAAAAATTAAAACAAAAAACCGACTCAACAGGATACTAAATTTCAAATCGATCAGACCAGTAAAATTGCTCACATTCGCTATAAAAAAACTACAAAAGAGCTGATGATGTTCAAACGGCTGAACATATTTCCTTGAATCACACCTAAGATCACTCTCAATCAAGTCAGCTTTCAAACAAGAAAACCGCATCAGTAATCGGCCCATTCCTTTAGAAGCTACGATGCCACACACACACACGCGCGTCAAACTTGTAACATCCCTCTTTCTGCTTCGAGGGCTAATAACTGGAAGATAGCATTCGTTTGACTTTACGACTTACCTTCCACGAATGAAATTTTTGGATCGCAGCTTAAAAGTACTGAGGGGGAAACGTTCGTACTAGTATCACCTGTATTGCTTCCTTTTATTTTATTGCCGCCAGGCGAGCCATTAATAGTGGGTTGAGATGTCGTACGAATGGCCACAGTCGCACATCGCGAAGAATGTTGTGAGAGGAAGATAATGAAGACCGGATGTAACAAGTTTCCGGTCTTGTCTGACAAGAGACAGTTAATTCTCTGACAGCACATAACATGCGCAATCCTTGTTGGCTAGCTTCATGTGTAAAAGTTTCTTTTTTTCTCGCTCTTTAGTTTTGCAGTGGTTTCGAAAATGTTTTTTTTTTAACGCAAATTTACACACACCAAAAATTCATTTTTACAGTTTTAACACTTATATAATATATCGTCGTTTGTATCAGAATTTTTCTGTTGCAGTTCACCGAACGGATTTACTGGGTTTTGCCCCTGAAATAACACACATTTTGTTGTCAAAATAAGCCAAAATTAAGGTAACTAATTTGTTGCTAGCAAACTGGTACATTATTTTTTAACACTCCCTGGCAAAATTGTATATCGTATGGCTGTACACAGTCTCAAATTTTTTTCGAAACATATGATAAAAAATATTAGTTATTTGAAATCGTTTGAAATCAATAAGACCACGGCATTAATACACATTGAGTAGTTCTGAAACGGATGTTAGAAACACGTGTTCAGGGCCAGCTCTGTGCGTTTTTCAGAGTCGTGTGAAATATTAGGATTCCCCTCCCCCCTTCCCAACCCCACAATTTTACCGTTATTGTTCCTCGTTATTTAGGTCAAGAAAAAAAAACCGCACTGTTTTACATTATAGCAAGTGGAGTGACACATTTATTCACACTGATTACTTTATGAGCAATTTTTTTTACATAAAGAAATGTATGATATTCAAATTATGAGTAACCAACCGTTGAGCAAAAATGAAATTAATTTTACCACACTGTGTGAAGAAAGACCAAAGCAGCAGATTATGTTTCAGCAAGCCTGTCTTTGGCGCGCTCTCATAATAGCAACTGCCCCCTGCAGTGTTCAAGGCGTTATTAAGCGGATGAAATATTTGTTAGGAGAGTCGCCCAATCAAACTGGTTCTGATAGATGTTCGGTGTGGTTGTATCTTATAACAAGCGTTTAAGTGTTTTTCCCACCACGCAATATTTGACACGACGAATACGAACTACACTTTGCAGCTGAAGTAAAATATTTTTAGCGTAGTACGTGTCTTAGTTAACAATTAGTAAACTAAAATGTGACAAAACACGTCGTATTTGGTAGTAAGTACAAAACGAGCCTTGCTGGATACAAAATTGATAATGTGATTTATCTAACCAATCCAAAAAAAACTAATCGGAAGCTGTGTACGACACACTGTCTGACATCCATGCTGTGGATAATGTACCTGTTCTCATGTTCTTAAAAAAATATATATATATATATATTCCAAAGATATTTGTTAAGGGTGTTAAAAGTGCGATAAAATAATAATTTTATATTTTTATGAAATATTGTTAGTTTTATAGACGATACTTATGAGTACATTTTCTTCTTACGAAACAATTTTAACTCGCATAGTTTTCTCATAATGGTGCGTCAAAGTCAAAATTGGCATGTTCTACTGCCATGAAAATAGTGAAAACCAATAGACCTACGTTAGTGAAATAATTCACAGTGAAGTAACATACTATGGACTACGTAATGAAACATTTTTTGAAAATCCCGTGAACTGTTTGTGTATACTAAAAATTTGCTGAATTTTCAACTTTTTCCTGTACTTTCGCGATTTAAAAAAAAAAAAAAAAATCAAAATATTACGTTGTGGTCTTTTAATTCCTTTATTGCATAGCTTATGGTATGTAAGTTCACAGTGAATTATTTTCTTTATGTAGGTAATTTGGTTTTCACTATTTGTATGGCAGCAGAACAAGCAAATTTTGACTTTGACGCACCGTTATGAGGAAACTATGAGAGCTAAAATTGTTTCGTAAGAGGAAACTGCACTCACAAGTATCATCTACAAAACTAACACTATTTAATAAAGATATGCAATTGTGATTTTATCAACCTTGAACATCCTTAAGGCGCCCGTCTACATGTCTCTCAAACTGCGTTGCAGTGTGTTTGAAATACACGTTTTATAAACAAACTGTCCCACGTGTGCTCACGCGGGTTTCGCACGAAAAGAAATAACATTTCAGGCCAGGACGGAATAAAACTTTCAACACATCACGTGTGCTGCAAACTACATTTTTAAGCCCTTCAACACGGCCGAAAACGGCATTTTCAGACTGCCGTGCCTCACAATATTGTGGACGAATGTCTGCGAAACTAGTATAGAGCCCTGCGTTGGACTTTCCTTAAAACTTTCCACCAATAAAAAGATGGGGTGACCACTGAAAGTGTCAGTCAGGC
>PNEQ01051338.1:0-12903 GCA_003012365.1 Medauroidea extradentata
CCTGGAATTGGTACAACAAAACCCTGGTACGAGTACCCGGCGCGTCGCGGGACAGCTTGGTGTGTCAAAGGATACAGTGTGGAAGGTGTGGCACGCGCACGGATTGTACCCGTACCACAAGCAGAAGGTTCAACCTTTAAACCCCAATGACTACGAACCAAGAGTACAGTTTTGCAATTGGTACCTGCAGAGGCTGGTGTAGCAGGAAGACTTTTCATCGTACATTCTCTTCTCGGATGAAGCTACCTTTACTAGAGATGGCATTTTCAATTCGAAAAATAATATTGAATGGGCTGATGAAAACCTTTACAGTGTTTATGAAACGGGACATCAGGTTAAATTTTCCGTCAACGTCTGGTTGGGTGTAGTGGGCGATCAATTAATTGGCCCCTACCTTTTACCTCCTCGCTTGAATTCAGAAATGCATCTCGTTTTTTTTTTTTTTTTTTTTTTTTTTACGAGAGGTATTACCTGAGTTCCTGGAAAATGTACCGTTACAAATCAGGGAAGGTATGATTTTCCCGCACGACGGAGCACCAGCCCACTTCGGACACATTGTTCGAGATTATTTGAATCTTGTTTTTCCGCATCGTTGAATCGGCAGATCGGCGGCTAATGGTTTAGCGTTGATTGGATGGCCAGCACGGTCACATGACCTAAATCCACTGGACTACTGCCTATGGGGTTGGATGAAGGATTTGGTATACAATACTCCAGTCGAGTCTGGGGAGGAGCTTATTGCCAGAATACTGGCAGTTGCTCAAATAATCCAAGAAACGCCTGAGAGTTTTGCGAATATTCGCGAGTCTATGCGCAAACGATGCGAAGCTTGCGTTCGAGCCAGTGGTGCTCAGTTTCAGCACTTATTGTAAAGAAACCAAACAGCACCTGAGCTTTGTAACATAACCGGGTGTCCACCTGTGATTTGAATTCTCGCTTGTTAATGTTGACATTACTACAAAAACGTGTATCATTGTGACATGCATATCATGCAGTTATTTTTGACTAGTAAGTTTATGATGTGTTATTGTGCTCTCAAATTGGAACTTTGTGAATAATACGGTGGATATTAGAGTGTGCCTTTTAATTATTTCTCTACGGTAACAATTCGGCTAGGCATGCCTAGCCCAACTAAACGTCACTTTCCCATGAAAACCAGCGTCATTTAGACGTACAAACGGACTCAAAACAATTTACCGCTAACATTTGACAACGACTATTTCACTGTACTAACGATATCAAGCTTGAAAATAAGACTTACACCGAAAATAACACGAACACAGCCATGTAACAACACGACAAAACTGTTAAACGTAAACAGTAGGTGGGTTCGGGAATCGAACCCACGACCTCCTGTTTATTACACCGCAACTCTAGGCATTACGCCAACTGTCCATGGTGAGCAGATGATTGCCAAGAGTCGTAGGATTGGGACCGTCTACAAAGGCTTGTTGTCGGTTGCCTACATTCCAGGAGGCAGGGCCTGAATCAACCCTACATTTAGGGGTTAAGGAGGCCGCTCCGACTCCAAGTTCCCTATCTCAAATTACTTCTATACCCGTCCCGTACACGCCCTATCATTGTCCGTAGGTACATAAAAGACACCTTGTATAAATACTAGCTGGCTAGCTGCGGCTTTGCCCGCGTGAAATTATGTAATGTAAACAGTAACTCTGGATAAAATATGTGATGAAGGCATTTAACAGCTAGCGTACTCAAAAACAGTGAACTATAAATTGTCTAAGCTCAGTGTAAAGAGCGCGCGCAATATGCTCGTATGATGTCATAGTAATTCCCATCGCAAAGTTTTGCACGGGATACGAACCTGTAACCCAACCCCTCCCACACTATAAACTTTAATTATACAATACCTGAGTGAATGCTTAAAGGCAGGTAGTGATAATTCTTTCGTATGTACAAGCTACAGTCTAAAGAGGTTTTATTTATGAGTAGGTTGGCAAACAGAAACAACTGTTGAGTTATTTCTCCGTTATCATTCTCCTTTTTCGGGAGACTAACATTTTATTGCTTTTCACAACCTTAATTTTAGAATTTGATAAAATCCTGATTTCTATTTATAGATATTTACATAAGCTTCATTCTTATCAAAAAATCATAGCGATATCTCAACGGGTATAAGCGGTAGCCTACGGGTGATTACTTGGAAACACATTTTATAATTTTTACAGCTTTCATGGACGAATTTAAAAAAATCCTGGAATTACTTTTTTTTTAAGATTTATTTTAAAGTGAAAACCATTTCAATATTTCCACTGGTTTAGGATATAAGTGGGATTATTTAAAAACACGTTTTAATTTTTAAGAGCTTTCAAGGATGAATGTCAAAAAATCCTAAAATTACTTTTTATATATTTACTTAAGCATAATTTTAAAGAACAAATCACCTCACTATCTGAAAGGGTGTAGGAGAAGAGAAATCACGGATTAACGAAAAACACATTTTACGGCTTTTCACCCCCTTAATTCTAATTTCGCAAAATAGGAAAATTCACAAATATGCTTTTCTTTGGAAAATTTTATGAAGTTAAAAAATTTATGATAGCTTTCCCGGTTAATGAGATGTCAGGGATTCTATGAAAACACATTTCACCCCTTTTCATCCCCTAAATGATCGAATTTCGGAAAATCCATTCTTAGTGGGTGCCTATGGGCCAAGAGGTAGCTTCCCTCAAAATGGCATGGTTCTATGTCTTGCGGTTTGGGCTGTGCGTTGATGAGTGAGTGAGTGTGTCAGGACACTTCATTTTAGATATTAAGATATGGAAGCATGCGTTGGTCTTGACTACAGACTTTCCACAAATAAAATTGTAGGGTCGCCGCTTTAAGTCCCATAGGAATAAGAGTAGTAGGAAAACAATGCACGCCAGTTTGGCGAGCCGCGAGTAGAAGCGATGTTGTTACCGTCGAGTGTGGAAACTGAAGCTTATCGCTAATTACATACGGTGTGTATAGCCCACTTACGGGTCTCGTGACTTACTGGACGAGTGAAAACACAACTCAGGTTGCTCATTTAACGCCTCTGGCTGAAACTTCTAGCATTCATAGGCTTACTACGTGGCTTTATACATAATCGCGTTCTCACGGCACGACACTGTGAGGCAAGCGGGCTGACCACTAAACTCCCCCCTTCCCCTTGCATTGTTAATATCTTACCAAAAAGACGTACAAATCGATTTGGAAAATATCGAGTAACGTTATGAGTTTTTGGAACCCAGTCAGCCCTCATATACGAAGCCAAAATAAAAATACACAAGATAATCTCAACTCAAGAATGTTTGCATCACCTGACGTTCTGTGTATGTTCTACGTACAGTTTACTGGGAACAGTTAACTAAAGCACACACCATATAACGCGTTTATAAAAAGCAACCTGCTTTAGTGAGATAGGTAGTCAGATGACCAGGTTTTGTCAATCAAGTTTCGTCGGAACGCCTGCAAGTAATACAGGGGTTTAGTTACGAAAAAAAGTTCAAATTACATATTTATTAAATAATTTACTTCATGCGAAAGCAGCAATGTATTTTTATTTTTATACGTTATTTTATATATATTATGTATATAATATTAACAACCTTTTTTCTTTGCTTCGGAAATTTGAACATTGACATTATGTGTATAGTTTCACATTATTGTGATTTTGGTTACATCTACTGCCTACATTTTTTTTTGTTTCGCTAATTTGGCGTATTACAGCTGCTCGAGGACAGAGTTAGCCACGAGTTAGTCGAGGAGCCGTTCTCATGACTTATCGGAGGCTTAAATATTTACTCGGGTTAGAATTAAAACGCCTTTAGCAGACATTTTTCTCTAGCCTTCCCTAACTTATTAAAACTCGTTGACTACATCAAACACTTTACACACAAAATAAAAATAACTGCAGTCAGTTGGAAGGTGTATAACCCCACTAGAGGAGGTGCAAAAAATTTTTGTAAGTAGTACATTTACGTATTGAACTTACCTGGCAGTTTCAGTATTCGTACAGATGACAACTACGAACAAACACAATTAGCAAGCTGTTACTGACCCTAACGTGTGTTACATAATTAGATGGAGTGCTGATGCAGCGATGCTCGGTCTCCAATAATCCACCTCAGTATACTCTGACCTCTGGCAGTGATACTGTTTGATCAATACAGCCCGACCTCATAAGAGGAATCCCTGAACCAGAAACAAATATTACGTCGGCTCAAAATAATGGAGTCAATTTCTTGTTCCCTCAGACACTGGTGTTACAAAACTGTTGGTCAATATTTTGGGGGAGTAATCCGTGCAGAATCCTGTGGAACAAAAATGAACATACACACGCTTATCAAATAATTTTTGGCCCATCAAATGGGCTGAAAATAGCTTCTTTTGTCTGCAACAGGATTAAAAAAAAAAAAAAATTTAGAAACATGTCTTCGACTTTAAACCGAAGTTCCTACAAATTGAATGATACGGTCTGCACCTAACGTCCCATAGTAAAAAAAATAAATACTAATACCTCAGTTGAGTGATTTGTATGTAGATGTTACAAGCCTACTGCATTACATACATTGGCCTGCGGGAACCTTAGTGGTCTTAAATTTTGTGCCGCGCGCACGTATCCCCCTACCCCTCACACACATACACATAATCGCAGTTTATTTAGCAAACACCTTTGAAGACGGCTGTGTTAATGTATGTGAGAAGAAAAATGGGTGCCGCTGACCGGCGAGTGTAATGCAGTCCTGTGGGAATTCATGCAGGAACCAGGTAACGTTTATATTTTCCGTTTGGTTGTGTACCATATTCGGATGTATTAAAAATAAGTTTTCAGCTATTTGGGGGACCAAATATCATGTTTCATGTGCGTATTAAATTTTTAAAACTATAGCTACACATTGTTTGAAATGTTTTTTTTTTTTTTAATTTGATTCACAAATGTAACTCTCGCAAGGTCGCCCTTAGCGCTTCCGCACCTCTAGGGCTCGAACGTGCAAGATACTAGGTCCACACAGACAGCCACCTTAATATGAGTTGCAAACATTAATTCATCATACTTTCGATAAAATATCTGAACATCAAAACCAGTTACGTTGGAATTAAATTTTACGTACTTCTAAAATTAAATTTTCTTTACTGTTTAAACGCTGTGTGTTAATAACTGTCTCAGCACCCTCACATGCCAATATTTAAACATTTAAAACGTACTTTATCATAGTTCATCTTATAAATGTTCATTAAGGTACTGTTTGTAAATATACTAACTTTTACTACTTACACTGCATTGCTTGTGCTGTGAAAAAAAAAATTACTTTATAAATTTTTAACTAAGATGAAACTATTCTTTCAAACAAAGTCCAGAAACAAAGCCACAGCGGGGACAAAATGCAATATTCAGGCTAAATAGGCCTAATCTCCGGTAAAACATGGCAGGGCCGGCACGTCACTGGGTGGTAAGTCTGTTGATTTGCTACGTCATCGCTGTGCCTAACTTTCTACACATGGCTACACGACTCCGACCCACACGGGTTGAACAGTTTCAGTCTTCTGTTATGCTTCTCGTATAACTTAATATTTCAGTGGCAGCTACAAGTGTTTTCTGTTAATTAGACACAAGGTTATTAAAATGGTATGCGCAAGACTGCAGCGTATAAATTCTAAATGAGCTAGGAGCCAAAAAAATTTTTTTTGTATAAAAGAAAGAGAGAACGCTACAAGAGCTTGCCGACAAATGGGAGGGGCGATCTTTCGACTTGCGAAAAAACTATTGGATTTTTCTCTTACAGTGTGACATTGTATATGGCGCTCAGTTAATTCTGATGTAAGAAAGTAAATTTTGGACTCTTTAGGCACACAGCTGTTTTAGAATTCCCACTCTTCTGCAAGCTTCCAACTACTCCATACTTCACTAGTGTTAACTGTTTAAACGTAATTGTTTTGGAACCTGGTTTGTGAGAGTTTCTGAACGCGGCCCGGCATATATCGTGTTTTACACGCATAAGGAGTGTCACTGATTACACTCAACCTCACGCTACTGCCAGGCAGTTTATAAGATCAGCTGCAGCCCCTCTCGCCCCTGGTCAAAGTGATTTGCTAGCGTAGTATATAAGGTTAGTAAAAGAATGCAAGTTTGTCGGGGAGAGGCTCACACAACTCATTGTGGAGACAGCTTTGAATACTATATACGTTTCTGTACGAAATTTCTTTAAAATATATTATCTTGTGATTTATATATATATATCTTTATTTTAGTTATTGTGGGACAAATTAGTGACATATTTTTAAGTGACATATTATGTAAACTTGGGACGGTTGGTGCAGTGGCTATAGCGTTGACCTCCCAGCAATCAAGGCAATGAAGGTCTGATTCTTCGCACGTGGGAAACTTAGTGGATGATGTGTTCAGCGGGTTTGCTTTTTCCTTCGTATTACGCCACTTCTTAAACGTAAGGCTTCATTTTATATCAACCATCATGGTTCTGCAGACGAGCTGTTGCAAAATGTTTATTTTAAGTCGTTTTATTTATGTGGTTGCTGTTACAAGTTAATTATTACTTTTGGGTGTTTCTCTCAGATGGTAGCTACTCTGTGGGTTTATTTAGATGTTATGTACGGTTAAAGGACTAAGACAGTTATGGTTAACGGACATTTACTCTACTACAATGGCAGGTACTCTGAATACAAAATAGTTTACAATGTGTTCTATTAATTTAGGAGGGGAGTGCACTATTACTGACTATTAATATATGATATTAAGTTGAGGGTTGCTGCCACATAGTTAGATTTGACGACCTAGCCGAAAGCTGGATTGATGAGGTTTACGGCATCGACGGACGAGCACGCACACACCAGAACTGGACTGTTGTTGATCGGACGAGTGCTGGTAGACGACAGACCGACAACAGACCCCGTTTACTTGGTAACAGTGCCATATATCGGCGTCCTTGTCCTCATTATTGCGCCACTACGAGGGGGGCGAGGTGAGTTGCTGTCTTCCGTGGTTTCCCAACGCTGACTTAATTGCAGCTCGAACCTCTTTCGCTGTCCGGCTGTCCAGCTTGCCAGGCCATATCATAACAAGAGCGTCCAAATCGAAGTGTGCCTTCGGGGGTACTGACCTTGTGCGATATTTACTACTCTTAAACATTGCAACGTCTAGTGTGAAGATTTTCCCTTCGTGAAGTTTATAACATCTATATTTCTTAATATTCTTCACGTTTTCCCCTCCCTCTTTTTGGTCATACTCGCGTTCGCTATGACACAGGTTCAATACCCAGCTTCCACCATCCTGATTTCAGTTTACAATGGTTTCCTGAAATCACTTCTGGCGAATGCTGTATTTTTTTTTACCAGGGATTCGGCAGCCATCAACCACGGCGGACGACGAGGTGCAAGGGGTGCAGTCACTTGTCGGTTACTTGTCCGCACAAGACTGTACTAGGTAGTTCTATAAACGTGTCCTGTCGTCTAAAATACTCCAGTTGCAGCCTCTATGTATGCGTAACAAGGAGCGCAAACAGGGACGGATCTAGGCTTACTTTCGTCCGGGGCAAGAATATTGAGATTTGCTCCCCCCCTCCTTTCCCACCCCCTTTCCTACAATCCAATCAACCCAACAGTAATGAACGTATCTTGCATACGTTGTTTTGGGCTCGCGTACATAACAGTATGAAATTTTAGTAGAAATACGTAAAACCTACTATCTACCATTAGCAATGTTTTAAGTGTACACACTAATTATAAATACTGTATTTATAGCATTATATGGTGTTCAAGGTTAATAAACGTACAAAACTAGTATATGTCTGATTATTGATAAATATTGTATATTTTTCCACTCGTTTACATTTCATTCCCAAGTAAAAATTTCGGCACCACCAACGATCCCTCCAACCCGACGCCCGGGGCAGTCTCTTCCCACTGTCCCCCCTTTCCTCCCGTCCACCCTTAGATCCGCCATTGAGCGCGAAGAACCCTTACGGTTAAAATACTCTACGGAGATGCAGCTTACCTTTGCTCCACTTTTAAGCATAGTTGCACATTTCACTCCATTGACCTAGACTGTGATCTCAGGGCAAAGAGGCTGTAGTTTTGTATGTTGATTAACTCCGTCAGAATGTGGGGAAAAAAAAACGTTTGTTTCATCGTAATGCAACCTTTACGAATCTGTATTGAACTTTCCTGCACTCTTAGCATAGTGCGACGGACCAGTGTTCAAGTGGAGACCACACGGCCAACATTTGTGTGACCTTTCCTTTACTGTCGGGTTCGCGATTAGCTATTATTATGATGGTTCATCATAATTATCCAGTCCATTGTTTGTTTTGAAATATAGCGCACTGGAATGAACCATCACCGCTCCAGACTTGTTTATAGGTGACCAGCTTCAGCAAAGCGTCGAATATGTGTTAAGGCAATAGTTGTCCCTTGCTGTAAGCAACTTGATTATGTAATGAGCTCTGACCTTCATCCGGTCTTGTGTTCGTCATGTACATGTCGATAATCCGGTATTTCAAACAAGTGAACTTCAGCATTACCTATCTTCTCCGTGCTAAACCCTGACCACTGTAAAGCAGCGCGCCAGTAGCAATGTCATCAACTATAAGTAACAAGTGAAGTGAAGAGATTTTTCGTCTGCACTTAACATACAGGTCTTAAGCGTTGGTGAGGGGTGACATGGTGTGTGAATGGGACAGCGCTGGAATGGTGAGGTTGGTTGGGGGGGGGGGGGAGATCCCAGAGAAAACTTGCTGACCAACGATTCCCACGTGCGAAAATCCTGGGACCGACCCAGCTGGAAATCGAACCCTGATCGCCTTGGTGGGAGGCGAGTGCTCTAGCCACTGCGACAACCGCGGCCCCATTTGTAAACAAATTGGTCAACTTTTCAGACGAATACCTAGACCTGTTATTCTAAGACCACAATGTAAACCGTTGAGAACAGACGACTAAAAAGCAACTATGACCTGTATAATACAGTGTTACTATATGCAGTCATATCAGTACGTGATGTTATACAACATCTATGTGCATAAGGAATGAACATTAAATTTGATTTATTTTAATGAATATCATGTCATCAGAGAATTAAAAAAAAAAGCATGATCTGTTCTGGGATGATATTACGAGACACGGTATTTGTAGTTCTGATCTAAGGTTTAGAATGATCTGGATACCTTGTAAGGCTGTGCGAACGTGCTATTCTGGCACCCATGGATAGGGTTTATTCTACTGCATGCTAGAAAGATCAATCACAGGGAAAATTGAGTGCTAGTATATCGCTAGTGGGTGCGAACTGACCAGTCACAGAGCTTTCCTGAATTTTAAGTTACATAAAGTTTATAATTTAAAATGCGTTTTTGGATTATTTTCACTTTAAAATTACTTTTGTCATTTCAAAGCCTACTTAAAATTAATTTTACTACAGTGTCGTATTTTTCTGGTCCACACGCGATTGCAGCGAATCTAGCGGCAGAAGTTTTTTTGTGCCAAACTCTCCCGTAAGAAAACTCATTTTCTTTCTAACCTATAGTAGAATTAACCGTACCCATGGACTACTTGGCAGACGAAATTAGTGAAATTTTAACGAAGGTGTCCGAAGTGCTAAAAATTGAGTAGCCACAAATCTGTACAAATGATTGACGCATTCTGTTATCCTGCGAAGTTTCTCAGCACCATCGCACCCCACCGGGCACACAACTTTACAATATTAACCTCAAGATTGGGGGACAAGCAACATTACATATCTAGTTCTGCTATTCATTTTCGAGACAGGTTTTCCAACGACTATAAATATGGCCAAGGTGTTCTATATCAACGCTTGGTCAACTGTAGGTACGTGGCCTGCTCCAAATTAAACTAAAATAGCACTGGCCTACTGGTTGTACCAACACTTGATGGCCGAACCTCTAATATGTCGTGTAAGAGACGATGGAAAAACAGCGGGCTGACTGCTAGTAACTTCATGTTTATTATGTTAAGGTACCGAACTTTATGCCTAATACAATGTTAATTATGGTATTGTTTAACAATTATTTGATCATTATCTACTGTAGTCAACTTAACTTATACCAGTTCAGTCGAAGCACTTACCAGTACAAACTTGTTCAACAAGCTGAAATTATACCTATGGCATACGTATAACAAAACGTTACTAAATATGCCGTATCATTATGGAAGTGTTAATTCTACAACAAATTAGAAAAGTAATACAATATCTTATGGAAGAGTTTGTCGAGGATCGATTTCCGCCGCTAGATGCGTTGTTATCAGTAAGGGACTATTTTAAGCTGGCGCTCATGGAGATAACTTCGTGTCCGAAACCGTACAATGACGAACGTGTGAGTGAGTGAGCATCGAGGTATTTAGCGCTGGTGAAGGGTGACATGAGGTGAGTATGGAGCAGCACCGGAATGAAAGGGCGAGGGAAACGGGAGATTCCCGAGAAAATCCGCCAGCGGCATCGTCCGGCACCATTGACGAGCGAAGTTTTCTCATAAACTCCACCGATTCCAACGAAACTAGGGGCAGAAAGTGTCCCTTGCCAAACTAATAACATAGATCTTCTTAAACTTTATTAGAAGCAACCGTTTTCTGGGCGATATTAGCTTTATGTACCTGTTTTGTATTTGTGCCTGGTTCTGAAAATATAGTAAAGGAGGGACTTGCTACTGAAGAAAAAATTAAATTGCATACAGCTAGCAAAAAAAAAAAAAACTAACGAAACAAAAGATGTAATAACAAATACAATTATAAATAAATTAGCTGAACCAATATGCCAAGTCAAAACGTAATTGATCAACCTACGTCTCTCTCTCCGTGGAAGAGTTCTCTAATAAAAGTAAAGTGACCAGCGTAATGCCAATATTTAAAGAGAATATTGAACCGAAGGAATACATACCAATCGCTATACTTCCCAATATGGCAAAGATAATTGAAACATGTGTTCTGGAACGGTTACAAACTATTCTTGCACGTCGGTATGTGTGTCTTGTGTGTTGTGGAAAGACATATTTAGCAAACATTTCTTGCTATTTACAGGTCCAGCTACCAATGAAGTAATTGTTATTGGGTTCAAGTTATGACACTTTTGGCTGCAGTCATGTAATGTATTACGCCTATGTACATATTTGATATTATTATATGTTTATGTAGTTATAGTTGCCAATAAATGTGTAGGACATAGTACTGAGAACTAGTAGCTTGACTAGAGGTTCCCGCTATCGTAATAACAAGTACTGGCGTAAGATGTGGCATACGATCTTTGACCATTGGCTCGTACACGTTCAACAAAGGTGACGAGCTTTTTGCCCAACATGCGGGTATTCTCACACAACTCTTCAACTTCGTGGTGGTCATATCTCAGTGTCTACCTGGCAAAGAATGCTACAACAGTTTAGCTTCTTGTTTAATATGGTTTACTGACTTATTAAGTATTTATTTCCCCAGTCAGGTTATTAAATGTATCACTTGATCGAAATCATTACAAGGAACAATTACAGGAACTTTTGGCACAAATAATGGATGCCTGCAAATTAATTCGAAGTTTCTTGGTGACCATCGTTGTGACATCTCGCTCGTTTGGCGAAGCAGGGGTCGGTGGTTCAACCTCAAAGCCAAATAAGACACTAAAGGGCACCGAGTTGGATAAACGGGTAGTTCGGAACCTAAGTTTAGTTCAGTAGTTGCCATTATCTGACGACTTTCTGAATATAATTGTGTTCCATAAACCCATATCTAATCAATTACATATTCAAACTTAATCCTGGACACATCAAGCATGTTGGGTAGAACCTGGAAATACTTTTTACCACATTGCAAGTTGTGCGCCGAAATTCCAGGTAGCCTCTATAAGCTACGTGTAACACGTTCTGTGAGCATTAATACCGTAACAATGGCTGTTTTGATGTCAGTACTACTATTGTACTTCTGTAATTTACAATGGTATGCCTGTATTTTTATTGTTGATATATCATTGTTATTGATACTATTTTACAGTTGTCACTCTGAGTATGTATGATAGTTGACACGGCGTACTGGGCCTAAATGCTAACAGAACGAAGTTGCGGAGCACTGCGCCCGTATGGTAGACACGCCGTCTAGCGTATGTTACAGTTGTTGCATAGCAGCAGGAGTTATTCATACACATTTGAAAAAGTACACGATTAATTCCAACGATAACCAAATACCTAAGTATGTCACAAAATACACCTTTTTGTTCCTTTAAATTTTTCTTCCTTAAGAGTGCGTGGTAGATAAATAAACGCTGAAAACATCAATTGATTTCTACGCTTTTTTCGAAGCCAATATGGATAAAATACTTACTGACAATCCTAGATAATGGTCTTGGCCAAGTTTATGAGTAAATATTTATCCAAAATTACTAATTCGTTATACGTGACCTCTCGCGCCGCAGTTAAATGCACGAGATTCCGGCTTCAGAGATTGTGCCTCAGAAGTTCGTAACACTGGAAAAACAATTGTGTTTAAAACGTTGGCTAAAACCATTTTCTAGGATTTCTATTTCTTAATTTTTGCAAATTGGCTTCAAGAAACCTACAGTTATAGATTAATGCTTTTAGCGTTGAATTATGTACCACGCCCTTTTAAGTTATCAAAAATTGTTATTACAATGCACGGTTGCAGCTTTTCCAACAATTACAATGATTTCTCTACAGATTGTATTAATGTTAGAAAAATGATTTGGCAAAATGCAAACAAACACCGTTAGAAAACCTCGGTCACGTTAACTTTATACGAATAAATTGTAGTATTTAATATCACGCAGTTTCTTATTTGAGTTCACATATTCATCCTCAAATATCTTAATATACTGTTGGGTAACGTCGTTAATTATACATGTATATATATATATATATATATATATATATATATATATATATATATATATATATATAT
>PNEQ01051339.1:0-28486 GCA_003012365.1 Medauroidea extradentata
TAATCTCAGGTTTGGGGCACCAAATACGTTTCCGCGAAACCTTAACTCTCTGAAACTTTGTAATGTCAATAAAGTTAAAGTGAATATTTTGACAATATATAATTGAGGGCACCGTCACCAATGGTTGTGCACAGGGTAAACAGATGTTTCTCATTCGATTAACCTCTTACCTTAGATGTCTGTAACTACCATAGAACGTTATATTGGCAGTTTTATAAATAAGGCCCAGACGATGTCGCTGTTAGTGGCAGGGTCAAACTTAAGACTGCTTTTCGCGTGGACAGCTGTAGCTACTTATCCTACTGCAGAATTAGTTCAAATAGCCGCTTGGACATTATAACACTTGATGACTGAAGTACCAATCTTGTGTACAAAGAGGTTTTTCAATTAAAGTAAATATTATCAGTTACGAATAATACTCGCGAGCAAAGCCGCGGGGGACTGCTAGTGTATATATATATATATATATATATATATATATATATATATATATATATATATATATATATTTATATAATGGCCGTATCTATAAATTGTTTTCGAACGACAACCAACTGCTCACCAATGCTTTCTCTATGGGAAAAACTGTTGATTGCCATTCGAAAGCCGTTTATAGATATGGCCCATACATACACATACATACATATTACGTAGGCCCTACACACCGCACATTTATTCTTGAGCTTGTTCTATTTTGTTCATTAATGAAATGTAAATAACGTAATAAAGGGCACCGCTTACCACGCACTTAAAATGCCTTGCAATGTGTGCGTAAATACGTTTTCTTGGGAAACTATTTAACATGTGCCCTGTCTGTCATCTAGACAGTGCCTATGTTCTTGTGGAATTGGCCGCATCCGGATGTAGCAGCCACAAGGTAGTTGTTTACTGTTTATTCAACTTTCCGTAAATTCGCTACATGGAAAGGACCTAACAGTAGATCAACATTGCCAAGAGATTCCGCACGAAGGGATGCAAGGAAATTGCAACCGCCTCAACTTTCTCAGCAAGTCAACTCACAGGATTTTATCCCTGCCAAGAGTTTTTCATCAATTATGTATTTTATATTAACTTTTGAACTTAAAACAACACAGTAAAACTATGTTTTCATTTTATACAAGAAAATGTGTAGTATAGAAAGGAAGTTCAAATTTAAAATAAAACTAATAACAAACGAAACCACAAAACAAGTGAATTAATTTTATGTGTATCGCCTCCTAAGTGACAATGATTGATTTTTGTCTTAACAAGTGTGATTTTGATCATAATTATCCATAAACGAATAACACACTTCTTGTCATGAATGCAAATTTATCGTTTACGATATAATGTCAGCATTAATTATTTAAAAAAATCTGAATTCTCTAATTTGTATTATTTTTAATGTTTCTCGCAGCTCAAAACAAAAAATCACTCATTCTTATGGTGTCCTGTTTGAGATATAGTATTGTTTGTTGCACTATGGTAATTATGTAAGTTGTTGGGACACGAACACACTACATTTTTTTAACAACGGAAATTTGATCTACAACTTTTGTACCCACATTTGTGCTGTGTTTAAGAGCCCTATACATCTGGTGCGTGAACATAGTTGCAGCGTGTTAAGAGAAAGTGTTTTTAACAAATACTTCTAAAAGTTTGTTTAATATATTTATCTACGAAAAGAAAATACATTTGAAAATATGCTTCTCTATTTTTGTTTTCTAGATACCATGGCTGCGAGGCACCTCGAAACGGCAGAAAAAAGGGCTTCTTCCGACTGCTGTTACGTAAAAAACACCAACTGTAATCGTAAAAACAATTACAGAAGCACGCGCTGGACTTTGCTACGCACTTTCCGTACATTAAAAAAGTAAGGACAACGTTTAAAGACCTATATAAACCTCCAAAGACCAAACACTACACGTCCCGCGCATAAAGGCGATACTGTTGTCGACACACGAGACAGTATAGCTCTTATAGTCTACAAGTTTCCCTGCCTCTAACGCGGCATCTAGTGTCTGATATATATGGCTGTCTTAAACCTGCCATATTTCAAGATTTTCCGAAACTTAAACTTTCGCCCACATTTAGAAAAATTAGTTAATTAGCAATGCTTGTAACTTGTCTCAAATCTCAATTTGATTTATTGCTGTAGAGATGCGATTAAGCATCTAACTGGCACCAAAAAATGTTTCAGGATACAAAGAGTATTTGAAATGACTACTTAGCAGTCTATACTTGAAATGTGATCCAGGGGCATTAGTCACACGAAACATATAACACAAACCTTGTAAAAATAGTGCCATAATTGTTCCGTAAAACATGCCGGTAGTTAGCAATTTATTCCCGAATACAATCTTTCTTTCTTTCTCTCTCTCTCTCTCTCTCTCTCTCTCTCTGTGTTGTGTGTATATATATATATATATATATATATATATATATATATATATATATATTAATAAATATATATATATATTAATATATATATATATTAATAAATATATATATATTAATAAATATAAATATAAATAAATACATACATACACGCACATGTATTATGTTCGATATAATTTGTAGATTATTTTATTTAAAATTTATAGTAAATATCAAAGGGGAAGTACGTCCCCCGAGAAGTTACACTAATGATAAAAGCATCCCTTACAAACTAGATAACAAAATAAGTGTTCTTAGGATATGAATTTATTAGTATATGTATTTACGTAACTGTATGTTAGTAAATATATTGCATTAATTGTGTCTTCCGAACAACAAAAGTTCGCCTTAGTAAGTCACTGGCAAAATTATTTTTATCGATAAGGTAAGAAGCTGGTATTGGATATTATGTTCATTGCTTTTTTTATATATCATTGTATGCGTATAATTCGTGCTGGATGTTGCTTGCAAGTGTTACACAAAAGCAAATCGCACCCTTCGTATTTTATTATTTCTGTGTTGGCAATCGGAAACATTATAGCGAAACAAATCTTTGCTGTAGGCTTATAATTTATTGAAATCTGTGTTAGCTCTGTAAATACAGCATTAATTTTAAAAGTTTTGGTAAGTAATTTAAAGAAAATAGTTATTACAAACCAATTTGTTAATTAATTAATTGCGAATAGTGCTTTTATGCTAGTAAAAGTCAGGGTTTTTTTTAAATTGCGAATGTCAACGTTTTACATCATCACAGCTACAAATTTTTGACAGAGCTAATTAGTCTTAATTTTACGCTACAACGTCAAAGAGTTTTTGTTGATTTTCACTTAAATGTCACGCCTCCAAGCTTACCTTGAAGAACCCCACAAAAAACGCTCTTAAATGGATGTAGTGATTTATAACCGGTAAAATATCTTAAATGTTACACTATATACTTAATTTCTAATTACCGCTGCTTTCCCACGTAACATACGGACATCAAAGGACAAGGTACCGTGTTTTGGTTGCTACACCACGACGCAAATTACAGCCTATTTTATCAAAGTCACCTTCATCGCAAAGCGAAAATATCCAGCTCCGTGAGTTTAAATGCGGTAATGATCTTGTGATCTTCAGATGATTAAGTCTATCTCGAGCTGGCTAGATTGTTTTCTTCTCTTTGCCGTTAGGAAATTTAGTGGGATGAGTGCTCGTAATTAGAGGCGTTTTTGAGTCTTCCTGCTTTGTAAAAAAAAGTTGTTTTAAAAAATGTCCTCGGTTTGGCAAGTTCATATATACATCACAAATAATTTAAAGCCTTCTAAATACGGAGATTTGAAACGCCAGCACTAATGAGTCTGAGAATGAGTGTTCGTTATCTTCAAACTTTCCCTGAACGACACAAAATAAATAATAATAACCAAATACAATTAATGTAATGCTCATCGGGCGATATATGCATTAAACTTAAGATACACTAATATAATTTCACTTTATTTTAAAACGTAAGCTACATTAAATAATCACACTTTATTTAAATGCAAATCGACTCATTGCAAATAAAGTAAAACATAAACTAAGGGATAAGATTCCATCGTACATCGTCATAAGTGTTTTTTAAAAAAAAATCAATAGAACAAAATGTAAATGTCTTGTGTACGCGTAGGGCTGTACAACTGTTACATTTACAGTTGAGTGAGCAGTTTTGAGGCAATGATACACGTCAGGAAATTCTTAGTTAACGACGAGTTATTAGCAAAAGTTTAGTTGAATGTGTTGCAAGGTAATAACTAAGTAGTCATATTGTTGTTAGGAGTGGCGTGGCGGCTCGTTGGTTGTAGTCATGCAGGATACAAGTTGCAGAGAACTGTATATTGTTGTGTGCTAGTTGTCGCTACAGCCACTGACACGCTGCAACACAATAAGTAGCCTGTATATATTTCATGGTCATTAGTAGCGATCCCTATTTTTCGCGAAAAGATTTTTGCCTCATTTTGTTTCGGTACCTAACGTGCACATCTGCAGTTATACTTCATGGTTATTGGCAACGTGTCTTTGTGAATTGACGTCTCTCATATGACTGAGAAAATTGCAATGAAGTTCCTGCAGCAACACACGTCTGTGGTTTGCCGATAGAATCCCAAGGCCAGTGAGAGTTAAAATATCCAATCACTGACCACGAATCAGAACTGCAGGTGTGAACGTAAGGCACCGTAACAAAGTGGGGCAATATTATTTTTCGCGGAAAACAAGGGTCCCTAGTCATTGGTTTACTGCGGCACGTTCTCAATAGTGTACAGTTCTCAGCAACTTGTGCCCTCCCTGGCAACAACCCTCGAGCCGTCACTGCTTGTTAGATATCTGAATTATGTTCTTGGTCCAAGTTTGCTTATTCTTTCGTTTATATCCTTTATGGCGGGTGTATTTGTCAGGGTACGACATAGTGTGTGATCCGACGTACGCTTCAAATGCCTTTCAACGTACAGGAGAATAATTATTCACGAAACTATTTCACCAGTGCTTATTGTGTCAATGTACGAAAAAAGAAAACACACTTCGGGCCCGAACGGAAATTTACTGTCAACACACCTTGCCTTCTAAAAAGTACTGTTTCTAAGCCCTCAACATTGCTAAAAAAAACACCATTTCAGTCTTACGTATAGATGTACTGACCGGATGTATACGAAACTAAGATATAAACGTGTTTTGTACTTCACTAAAGTCATTTTTTAGCATAATTGAGATACTACAGTTAAAAGGCACCGCTTGCCACGTGCGTGTGTGTGTCTAAGCAAGACGATGTCATTATGTACCTACGTTTATCGTGAGATTTTGATTATGGCAGTTTCACCAATTCAGATGTGCGCGAACAGAGCAAATTCTAAAAATAAGAAAGTAATTAGGGCAGTGATTTACTTAATCGAACTTCTATGTTGTTTGTTCCAAAACCCTAGGACTTCTGTTTTGTTCGATCATGAACTTTGATTTCCTAAGCACTGTTCCAGCTTTCACCAAGCTTGTAACTATCCTCTGCTAATTTTACTACAATGTTACGCTACTCTTTTGCTTTCACACTACACATATAATCGCTTCTCAATCTATTATTGTCCTAGATATAGATGTTTGTTGTAACTGGATTTATTTACTTGAACATACTCCATTGCGAAATAAATGACTGTCAAAAGAAAACTAAAAATAATACAAGAAAACATAAATAAGCAGAGTATGCTTTAGTCATCAGGATACATACACAACATGAAATTCCAAAACTGGAATCTGGTCAGTTAAAACAAGGAACAAACAGAAAATAAAATAAATAACAAGAATATAAAAATAGCTAAGTTGATATGCGACACAACGATGAGTCGAAACAAAAACACAAACAGAAATACAGCAAACAACACAACGATGAGACTAAACAAAACACAAAGATGTCGGACACAAACAGAAAAAAACAACAAACGACACAAATGATGAGACGAAACAAAACACAGTAGTTTTCCAAACAGTCAGTATTAACCACGTTGCACAGTTCTTTCAAAGATCATATGTTTGTTATAGTTCCAAACTAGCTTAACTCTAATTAATTTCTTGTAGTTTGTAAATGTAATCAACTTTAGATCTGCGGTTTCCCCTGCTCATATGAATGCTTATTATTTTCTTTGATTCTTGGAAATTTTGTTAGTTTTTTATACGTGCATTAAGACATAAGATCATTGCACTATGGAGACACCTACAAAATAAAGTTTTGAATCGGAACAGTTGAAAATGTGTGATTTTAGAAGGTAAAAAATAATCTTAATTTTATTTATGGCTTCGTGTATGAATTGTAATGCTAAAAGTACACAGTTTGAGTTTAAATTAAGATTACAACAAAATACTACTGTATACATTAACAAGTGATATATTAGTAAATTTAATAATTGTCAGTGTTATATTTCACGTATAAGATAGTTTATTCATGGAATAATAAATTTCATTAACATTATAATAGACTTGCTCCAACATATGTTGTTTAAGTTATTTGTAAAACGTTTTATGGGTTGTTCTTAAATCACAGGTAGCTTATTATTTGTCTGTAATGGGGTGAAAACAGAACTTGCGTAAGGTTCGTGGAGAGGTAAGAATAAGATAAGTCCTCGGAGACATGAAGAAATTGCTCCATTGGCATACTGCATTTATGGGACAAATAATTAGTTTAATAAATGATACGCCTACAGTGGAGATTGGTTTTGCTGAAATTTTTCCAACACAAAAATAATAAGAAAGGAAAGTGCGATTTGTTTGTGTGTAATACTTGCATGCAACATGTGGCAATAATTAAATGCACACACTGTTTCCTTCAAACGTATACGATTGCTACCATTGGTGAATGGAAAACTATTTTTCCATACTTATCTATTTTTAACACACTACAGTAATGCATCAGTGTTGTAAAATCACAAATAAATATACACACACGTAAAAGTTCTTTGAATACTATACTAGCGTACGTCGAGAAGTTCTGGAATGAACGTGTCAGCCGAAGTTCTGCGCATTGCTCGTCTGCTTGGGTCGTCGGCCATCTTGGGAGTTTCGTCGACTGCGAATGGCGCTCGTATACGCGCCCGGCGCAGACACGGCAAATACCGGAACAACCACCGGAAAAATTGTAAAATACTGGAACATATGAATCAGCGCGAGTATTTGTACACGGAAATGTTAGAACTACCGAGCCATTGGGGTAGGAGGGAAGGGGGGGGGGGGTTGGTCACAAAATTTACAACGCGGTACGCAACAGCGCTCTTGGTGGAATGAGGGGAAACGGGGGGGGGGGTTGTTCAATAGCAGAAATGGTAGGCTTTTGGGGGTGAGGTAAATGGAAATGGTAGAGGGGAAAGCAACCCCCATCACCCAACCTAGAATAGGAGCCAGGGTTGCATGTTTCAATCCTTGCGATGAGAAGTGAATTACTGCCCATAGGTGACGTGTCCCCCCTCCCGCCTTCAAATTCCCATCCTAATTCCTCCCCCACCCAGGCAAACGCCTGGCGGGCGGGCATAAATCGTTATCAACGACCCTGATTGTCATAATGTGTCGAAGCTCCGGAGGGAAGGGTATAAATAAAGGTCACAGTGACAGGACGGGTACCCCAGGGTCTCATGCGTCGCAGGTTAGGTCGAGAGCGGTAGCTTCGTCGAACAGTTGGCTGGAGTAGGGGGTGGAAGGGAGGGTGAGAATCGTGATACTCGATATGGGAAGCGCTATCTGTTAATTAACTGCCCCGACACCCATGCGTCGAAATAATTTTCAGGTCTGGTTCTGGCCTGCCCCCTCCCTCCCCCTTCAAACTGTCTATTCCGAACGAAAATCAAGCACCGGGCTGGCACAGACGCAACAAGCTCGTGAAATTTATAACTGGAAACCAGACTTGTATAAAAATATATATTATTTATATATTTGAAATTTTTACGAGCATAATATTTCATGAATTTTTATTAGGTAACTAAATTTGGCCAGTGGTTATAAATACGAATTTATTTCTTCCCGGCGTATTTCGACGTGCAGCGCCAGAGAGTAACCTATCAGAAAAGTTATGTGTACGTGTGTGACGTCATATCAAGCGGTCGCGCTAGTTTATGCACAGAATTATTCTTCTACTCGCAAGCGGCAATCGCAGCAGTACGCGTCGTCGTCGCCGGCGGCGATCTCGCCTCTGATTGGCTAGTCGTTTTTATCGCAGTATCGCTGACGCATGAAGATCTTTTTTAGAGTTTCAGATTCCAGCAAGGACTCAGCCTCCACTGAGTCGACAAGCGGTGAAAACATCGGTGAAAGAGGTAGAGGGGGCTTAGCCCCCTCCCTTAACAGATGTTCCACAATTTGTTTAGTTTTGTTTTTTAATAAAATGTATAATAAACTATTTGCTGTTTGATAAGTTTCGTAATCTACGCGGTTTCATATTTCTCGAATTATGCCAGTGGTTACACATTTATACCGACTATATCCGTCCCTGTTTACATAAACATATATTATGATCTTGGCCGCCCCTTACAATCTACAAGATGGGCGCCCTTGGCCTGAAGTATAACCCTCAGCGAGAGTTTTGCAACTGTAAGTGAGAGAATTTGGTCAGTACTTAAGGGGCCTCCCTAGATAGGCTGCGTTTGTGAGTGTAAGGCAAGAGCGGTAAAAGAGCCACTAACCCACGTATGTAATGCATTATCGCCTCTCCCTGCAAGCCACTCAGCTGGCGTGCAGTGCTTTACTATTAGCATTTTACCTATGGGACACCAAGAGTTAAACATTAATTCATTTATTAACAACGTAGTTCAAAGTCTGACGCTTGTTTCCATAGTTAAGTTTTCCGAATCCGATTGTTAATTTTCCAGATACGACAGTCTGAAAAAGTCATTATTGGCCATTTTGAGAGGCCAGAAAATAACGTTTCTAATAAACGTGCGAAATTTTGAAATATATAATGACATAATTTGAAGTGTGTGTTTTTTTCGTATATATACTGATATAATGTGCGTTTAATCCGTTTTGTCACAAAGAGAAATAGGGAGGCCCCTTAACATCGAGGTCTTCAGCGCTGGTGAGGGGTGACATGAGGTGAGCGGCGCCGGAATAAAAGGGCAAAGAGAAACGGGAGATCCCCGAGAATACTCGCCGACCAACAGCATCGTCCGGCACGATTCCCACGTGCGAAAATCCGGGTACCGACCCCGCCGGGAATCGAACCCGGATCGCCTTGGTGGAAGGTTAGAAGTCTGACCCCTCGACCACCGCGGCCACTTTTGCAGCTCTGTACGGCAGCGATTGTATTGCTTCTGAATATAGAATAAGGGCGATGGAATCTGTTTTGGGAAAAGAAAGCTCCTAATGAAAATTGAAGACTCGAGCACTGAGAGAAACGTTTTGTTGAAGATACAATACTTCTGTTAAAATACGGAAAGCAGCATAATTTGATTGCCTGCGCTATCCAGATTGTACCTACAACAATCTGTCCTGTGGAAGGAGCAAAGAACATCTGTAGTTTTTCAGAACATATTGTTACTTCTACACAGCATATTGTTACAAGTACAATTTAATAGTACCTACAACAGAGCTGGAGTGCTGTTTCTATTTTAACAGAAGTTTTGTACCGTCAACAACACGTTTCTTTCAGTGAGTGCCTATAACCAAACTCGTTTTACAAACAGAATTTTTTTTCACGCAAGCGCATTCACGTAACTGAATCGATTATTTTTTTTAAATTTATCTAGTCCACCTTTTACGTAACTCTGGACTCAGTGGTAATACATATTTTTTGGTATGTTAGAGGGTTATGTTAAAAAATCGCTCCTTACCTTCTCTACATACAAATAAAATATATGCTTTTCGTAGGATCTGTTAAATAGAACTGTGTCCATGAACTTATTTGATTTCGTACCCTTATGCGTTTTGGACATTGTGGATTTTAGGAACAACTGATTCAATTAGTACTGCTTATATTATCACATTTGAAGTGTTCGTGTGTGGTACATACAGTCTTCTGGCTTGACTATTAAGTAAGATTTCCATAACAGTGTTTTTCCTAAATAAACATAATATAATATTAAGGCATGAAGACCCTGGCTACACCGAGAGTAACAAGAAACGTATACCAGTACTATGTTAGCAATCTCTATGTTAAATAAGTGATTATATTTATCTTACGAGGTCAATGCTGCAGAACATCCCTCGCCTTGTAATAGGTTTACCAGGGCCTATAGTCGCGGGTGCTCAGTCAGGTGAAGTTCTTCAGTCTGCACTGGTGTGTAAAGACCGTTTCATATTTTAGTTCCCGAAATGTCACATCTGTTGTTCTCGGAAGTATCTACATTCCGTCTGTTTTATTCTCTGCTGTGTCGATTGTGTTCTCGTTTATTCGATTCTCTTATAGCTCATTTTACTGTCATATTTCATACAGTATACAGTGTTATATTACAGCTACTCTTTTTACGTGTCTTGTATTAAAAGTACTGTATTCAGTTACGAAATGGTTTATTAGATTTCTGTTTTATGTTTTTGTATCGTCTTTCTGATTACAACATTATTCATTTCTGGGTTTGTATGACTTTTCATATTTTTTGTCTTCTTTTGCTTCATTGAAAAGAGGTTTATTGTAAATCGTCAATACACGCTCGAAATGGCGTTTGTCCAGAAATATGAGTATTCAGTTCGTAACACTAACCAGTTGCAAGAATCATTCAAAGATTACGGTGTTCAACTGGGTTTCAAGCGAACTGGGAATGTGCTGCTACATCAACTTCTTCCCCTGCGAACCTCTTCAACCTCCCCTTCGTAACGGTATGATCAGCCCGCAAGCACGGCTCCGGGGTACTCCGGGCAAGGGGCTGCGGGAAGACGGGCGTAATAAAGTGCCCGGACTCGGGCGGCCTGCGGTCCGGGGACATCGCGCGGCCCAAACCACCCGGAAACTTCGCAGGGGTGGGTCGTACAGCGGGGAAGGGGGTAATGAATGACTGAGTCGCTAATTAAGAATGGGCTCCGGGGATTTGGCACGTCACTAGCAGCTGTTGTTGGATTTGGGGGGTTGGGGCAAGAAAAGTGGTATGGGTTAGCTGCTCCAACCCCCTCACCACTCCACCCCAACACTGGAGCTAGCCAACCACAAGCGACGTGATAAGGGGGTGGTACAACCGACCCACCCGCCAACCCACGGTCGGTACATCAACCCTCGCGACATACCCAGCCCGTGCGTCCGTCGTCCGGAGAGACAGTCCCAACGCTCAGAGAGGCTTGCTTCGTTCCCAGCGTCTGGCTAACTTGACTGTAGCCTGGCACACACGGACATTTGTCCGTCTAAAGCGTACATTAGTCTCTCTCTCGAAGACCGCGGCCGTAAACAAGTTTACTTTAACACATTCGACCACTGTAAAACTGCCAGATACTGCTTCCGACGACATTAACATCCTGCAGGCCTGTGAATATAATATTATATAAAGTTTTTATTTCATATTATTTTAATTACCCAAAAAAAACCTTACTCATTTTCAGGAAAACATAAAACATATCTTCTTGTTTAATAATGCGCATATTACCCTACTCCAGGACATATTTATGAATTTCGTTTTTAAAACATGTCAAAATTTTCATGCGTTTCACGAATGCAAAAAAAAAATATGTATTGCTAGTGATATCAGCTATTTTAGCAAACACCATGCGCCATACAATTTGCAATGAAACACCTTAATGTGGTAAATAAGTAAATTTTTACTGTATTTCCCTAAAAATTATTCTTTGATGTCATTTGTTAATAAATAAGGATATAAAATGTGTAATTAAAGAAGAAATTTATTAGTTGCAATGTCTGCTTGTACGTAAACTAAATTTGAAAATGTCTTCTCCCAGAACAGACTGGGTATCACAGGTAGAACCTAGAACCAACGGACTCATAATTTTTAGCATGACGAAGAATGAAAATCATCTACCTAATGAGAAATGATAGGAACCATGCAGAGGGTCGCCTTGCATATGGCAATGTATGAGTGCTAAGGGAAGCCGCCATTTTTGGACGTTCCATGATGACAACCGCCTGCTCCTAAATCAATCGCAGTACGAAAAAGTTCGTAATGAAGCCCAGGTCCGAGCAATTTTATAGTTATTCAATTTTTCTCTTTACATCGCTAATTTGCACAACTGAGATGTTTTTATTGTTGTGTTTATTGGTGTAAATTAAATACTTTTGCAGTTAATAAAAACTGCTGAATTTTAAAACGAAAATTAAAAAATAAATATAAAAAAATTTTTAGAAACACAAAAAATATATTTTTTGTTTTTATATATGTCAATTCATAGCCTACAACATTGCTATACACTGTGAATTTTTTCAGTTTGGTATGTCAGTTGGTTTTAGTGGCGTACTTAAAACCGTAAAGTCCAAATTTTGACGTTTACGACTCATTACGCAAAAACTATGAGAGATACAAAAATTTTGTAACAGGAAGATTTAATCACAATTTATGTATAAAATAAGAAAAAAATATGTGGTACAAATATAAAAATAAATAAAGACGTTGAAAACTGAGGTGATTCGCGCCCTTAAGGTATCATCACTATACCCGAGTCCCGCCAACCTTTTTTATTATTTAAGAACTGCACTGACAAGTCCTCTCAGATTTATACTGTACATCTTTGACTAAAGGCCAATATATTTACAGGGTCTGGAGAAATTGCATGTCCATATTTTGGTGCGAAAATCCTTGCATTGAGAAGAGCAAAACATTTTACATGAATACGGGTTCGAAAATTCACCGTTTCTGTATTGCCGCTCGCATGGCGTGCAAAGCAGAGCGTACATTCTAACTGTAGAATACTACACTGAAGAGTGCATACCGTCCAATTTAATACCTCTCGTATGTAGCTGCCAACAACAGCTATAGATTGTTCACAATAAACTGAGTACTCAGCAGAACTTGCAATTAATTAAAAATATGTTCTATTGGGCCAATGATGTTCACTTTTGAGAGTGTTGAAACGTTTACACTGGTTTATAGTTACATGATAGTTTTATAATAAAAATTATGAAGATGGCTGCAAAACGGCCGAAAGAAAACGTTATGCAGTGCTAAATTTATCGTGAACGGCCTATATATCATGGCATTCCACAGTAAGATGATCCAACCCAAGCACTTTGCACTTTATGTATTGTTAAATATAGTAAAGAAACGGTGCATTTTTCAGTCATATGTCCATCTAATCCTAAACGTGAGCAGATATCAAAAAATTGTTGAACAATTTTGTTAACAGTATATACTGTGGTAACTATTTTTTTTTTCTAAACAAAACACACAATGGTTTAGCTAATTACGCAATTTAAGAAATTCTCATTGAGACATTAACTAGCCAAATATATGTAAAATTTTGTCTAGAAAAAAAAAATAATTACACGAGGTACCTGTACCGAATATGGCCCAGTTCTCAATACGGCCCACTAGTCGCCATTTTGTGGTAATGCCGAGATTGATTTGGGATCCATACACATTAGTATCTAGCATGAACATACAGCATCCATAAACCTATGTCTTACATCTTCCATGTGTTATATTACTAATATAATTAATGTCTTAGGCACACATGATTTGTGGACCTTAAGCGGGCAATATTCGGTATAGGTACCTTAGTAACAACCAAAAATGTCAACAGGTTTTCGATATCTGATCTCGTGTACGAATAAAGAAAATAATTATTGTGAAAGTTGTAGAAATAACGGATCATGGCCTCGTTAGGTCTTGAAATATGCTCAGTTTGTTCAGAACAACCTGTACCAGAGCTGTCCCACAAGACGGAGGTTGAGCCAACAACTCTCACGACTTTATCTCGGGCATCAGTATCTTATCTCCCTCGCCAACATTCACCCGTCACCCACTTCCCTTCCTCGCAGCATCCCTACCTCGTGTACGAGTCGCCGTCTCACCTCTGCAGCCGTACTAATTACAGGATTACAGGCCGGCGTGGCTTGTAAGACCCTCATACTTTCCGCCCCTCCTGCCCTGCTCATCTGAGGAAGGGTCTTACAACGAAGGTAAGAACAAGCTGCCTCAGAAGCCATGTACACACTTCCTGGATGTCGCACAGCGCACACTGAAGCTAACACTTTTATCTCAAGGGATATTGATCCCTACCACCTTTGATTTAACTGTTTCTTCTCGATAACTTCTATTCCAGTCGATGTACAGTATCAACATTTTTGTCACAACAAGGCATAGATACAAATTTAATCGATTTTCTGTAATTGCTGGAACCATAATCATTATTTTGCAACGAGAAACAGCTGAGAAGGAAGAATTGCTTTATTTAAGGGAGCGACTACAGAGGCCGGAACAATAACAGAAACAATGCCATATAGATTCCAAAAAGTGAATGAAACAAACTATGCCTTGTCAGCGTGAAAAAAGTATAACAATGTGTATATTCCCTGATTTATAAGAAAAACCGTAAAACACACCTGACAGGGATCAATCACCCTTAAGAATGCGTGGTAGATAAATAAGCGCTGAAAACATAAATTGTTTTCTACCCTTTTTTCGAAGCCAATATGGATAAAACACTCAATTACAATCCTAGATAATGGTATTTGCCAACTTTATAAGTAAATATTTATTCAAACTTACTAATTCGTTACGCGTGATCTCTTGCGCCGCAGTTAAATGTACGAGGCTCCGGCGTCAGTGATTGTGCCTCAGAAGTTCGGGAAACTATTTTGTTTAAAACGATGGCTAAAACAATTGTCTAGGATTGCTATTGTTTAATTTACGTAAATTGGCTTCAAGAAACCTACTGTTATATAGATTAATGCTTTTAGCGTTGCATTATGTACCAAGTGTTGGGCAATCTTATTGCATTTTCATTTTTTGAGCCGTAACATTTGTTCAAATTGTATTATCAAAATTTTCTCTACGACAAAACTTAGGATACATACTTGATAAACTGCTAGAGGTAAATAGTAACGGAATCTTTCATTAATTTCTGACGCAATTTCAAGAGAATTATATGATAACTTCAAGAATTCGTTTGCAATGATTGCGCAGTACAAATTCATGGAAGATTCCATTATTATTTATGTCAAGCAGTTCACTAAGTATATATCCTATACTTTGTCGAAGAGAAAATTTTGATAATACAATCAGAAAATACGTTATGATTCAAAAACTGAAACTACAATAAAATTGTCGAACACTCCCCCTTGACGGTGCGACGGATCGAAACAATTTCAATACTAAATTAAACATCAAAATTTTATCTGTAAAAGAGAATTTTTTCTTTCTTATAAAACCAGCACTTCCTCAACAAGAGCCTCACGTTTGGCAACGTCTGCCAATATTTTGAATTTCACGCATGTCTAGACAGGTTTTTCTTTGTAAAATCCTTTAAAGAACTTTATATAGGTGTAAATAGGTACACCTGTACCAAATTGTAGATTTATTTGTCAACAGATGTAGGATAAAGTTGGTTGTATTGGTACTTATAGCAATTATTGTAATACAAGACTATTTTGTAGTGGGTTCTTGTGACATTTGGTTTCCCTGCGAATTATTTCCTTTCGTTGTGTCCACTGGTTTTCGGTGCGTGTATGAAATATAAAATTTCAAATTTTGACTGAACTACCACTACGGGAAACCTGGCTGAGCTATATTTTTTAAAGAAGAAAATGTCTTACTCGCAAGTAACGTCTACAAAACTAACATTACGTTACGTAAATATTAAATTATGATTATTCTCCATTTGAACGCCCTTATTTAACAAGTTAATTTTTCGACAATTACTACGAGTATATTAGTATACTACTTGTAATATCAAGCTTGCAAAATTTGAACTGTGCAGTTGGTTTGCAACAAGTTACTACAAGTATATGATAAAAGAGATTTTTTTTACCTTTCCATATTCAGTATTTCAATTTTATTTCAGCTAAACGATGTTAATTTCTTTATATGTCCGAGTTATGTTATGTATTTTTCTACATTTTATTTTGTCGTTATTTGGCTGCTTTGTATACGTCGCGAGTTAATATTGACGTTGAAATGTGGGAAACAATTTTTTTTAAGGAGTTAAACCTTTTTGTCTGTGGCTTCTATGACTATGGAGTAACATTAATCTCGTTATACATGTTTGGCAGCAACGATTATCTACCAGTGGTTAAAAAGGAATAGTTATTGTTTAAGTTGGTTTTCGTGTTTTCTTTTATCTTGAAATGAGAACATTACTTCAGCCATAGTCGTGCGTGGAAGAAGAAAAAGAGTGGGCAAACTGTCTTGCAGAAAGATTGGACGTCAGAATTGAGAAAAAACTACGAAGTTAAGAGTTTTTTGGTCAGCGCTTAACACATGTCTAGCGCTGATGAGAGGTGACATGAGGTGAGGATCGAGCAGCACCGAAACGAATGGGCGGAGGAAACCGTACGACCAATGGCATCATCCGGCACAATTGCCACATGCAAAAATCCGGGCACCTACCCCGCCGAGAATCGAACCCGGATCACCTTGGTGGATGCGAATGGTCTGACCATTCGGCCACCGCGGACCCGAGAGAGACTACGATTTGCGGATCTACATCAGTTATGTGATGTGCAAAGATTTTATAGTTACACGTAAACTCGGGCTACAGCATCTCACAGAACTTTAACGTATTGGCCTAAATTTATTTTAACTCTCGGGTGCCCTAAGAAAGGGAGTAGTTTTTGCTTCACCGGACTGAGCTAGTACTGCCGTGGTATTTGTTTTCATAGACCTTCAACATACGTGCAATGGATAGGTTCCCGGTCCTTCCATCCCAGACGTTGCAAGTTAGAGGTATAAATGCGGTCAGCTTGTACTTGATACCGTCACAGGCTCCCTCCCGTACAAAGGGTCAGTCGAAAATTGAACACGGTTCGGCGTGGTGGGAAGTAGAAAGGCGGGCAATGCCACCTGGGGCTTACTCATACAAACTTTGAACATGTCATGAAACATAAAATATGTATTGTAGCCGAAAAGTGCAGACTGTGAAACTTTCCCGTCGCGTCCAAAAAAAGTAATCTGGAGCTGAGTACAAGCCATCTGCGCGAATCGTGCCGAAATACCTAATTCATTTCTTTAATAATGGTGACTCTTTAAACATTTATTGATCACACAAAATATCCGAGGACCACTTTCCATAGTTTCTTCAGAACCTGTACACACTTAATACTAAGCTGGGCTAGGTGGATTTACAGTTTTTGGTTCTTGGTTAATGTGTTTATTTATGAATAATCTTTAACTTCCATGATTTCACGACATAAAAACGTAATTTTCAATGCACGTATTCCAAGAATTTTGGACTCGATATAAGGCAAATTTATTACTTATATACTTCATTTTCCAAACGTTACCGATATTTTCTTTTAGGGTAAATTTTCCATCTAAGTTGTAAGTAGTATGCTTATAGTTAACAGTTTTGAATAGTATAATTATTAATTATGCTGGTAACTTATCATTGTTAACGCATATAATGCGAGTTTGTATATTACAGGCCTATATTTTATACCATTATGCAACAGGAATAGTGAAATTAAAAATGTAAGACATTTTTATAACTAATCCTAAAATTTTTCTTTTATGCCGAGTAATTTTAGTCATTTGGGTTTTCAACGAATTTGTTACATTCACTCGCATTACGTCCTACAAAATAGTGTATGTGTAATTCGTAATACTATCCAGAATTGTAGGGTCCTTTATTTGAGCCGTGACGTGTGAAGAATGCAGACTGTTTTTATAATACGAATTCTATGTGTTTTGATGTTTTGATAACTTATATGTTGCGATAAAAGGTGGAAATGACAATTGGTTTTAAGGGGAATCAGTACCTGCTGTCTTCGAATTCTTCAATTACCTCTTCAAGTTCCATACGATGTAATTTTAATAATCCCGTCCCGTCTGACATGGCATAAATGTTAACATCTTAAACGTTAGTGGACACTAACTTTTTTTACGTTCGAGGAACGGAAACGGGGATGGCTATAAGTCGGATATAACACGGCCGTCAAACACCTCATCGCCTCTAGGCGCGAAGGACTAGACTAGCGCGCAGTGTTTTCGTAGAAACCGTTTTTCAGTGGGACTTCAAGTGATGTCCCTGTTATTTTATTTGTGGAAAGTATGAGATAAAGTCCAATGCTGATTGCTATCATTTAGTTATCTGATTACGGTTGATATTTTCTCAGCTACTGCAACGTGAAGAAGTCACTTTTAGCACTTTTGAGGATCTTGGTAATCATGTTATTAATTAACGGACGGCATTTCTTAAAGCAAAGGGCCACAGTTTGAAGTGTGTTTTCCTTTCGTATATAAACGTATTGGAAACATTTGTAATAGTTATACAAGAAATAATACTTTCCGTATCTCGCTACAACACGTTTCACGCAGGAGGTCCACTATTCTTAAGCATTATCAAATTGTCACAACTTCGCCAATTTCCTTAAGAAAAAATGTAAATGTTTTCTACGGTTGGTAACATACATAGTTTAAGCAATAGTAGTCAAGCCATGCCCACTGTATACAATGTGAGAAACTATTCTCTCTCCCTTGAAGCAAATAAACGCTATTGAAATTTGTTGGCCAAATTAAACACCAAAGTGCTATTCCAAAATGGCAGGTACTGATCCCTTCAGAGGTATTTGTGCTTCTTCGCTTATTAGGATTTTCACAGCGAGATTTAATGTTTTGCGAGACAAAGTTATGTGTATTAATCAGGCCATATCAGTTATCACTAGTATGATCTTTGAAAGAACTGTGCAATGGGAGTTCATGACTGGATTTGTTTGTATGGACATACTCCATTGCGAAATAAATGACTGTCACAAGAAAAGCAAAAGTAAAAATAAAGACAAGAAAACATACAAAGCAGAGTATGCTTTAGTTATCAGGATACATGCACAACATGAAATTCCAAAACTGGAATATGGTCAGATAAAACAAGGAACAAGCAGAAAATAAAAAGAAATAACAAAAATATAAAAAACCTAAGTTGACATGCGACACAACGATGAGACGAAACAAAAACACAAACAGAATTACAGCAAACGACACAACGATGAGACTAAACAAAACACAAAAGGTGTCGGACACAAACAGAAAAACAACAACGAGTGCACTCGTGTTATTGAACCCTGTGTGTCTACCTGATGACGGGAACAGATTCCAGTTCCCGAAACGTCGTTCATACTGACTGTTTGGAAAACTACTGTGTTTTATTTCGTCTCATCGTTTGTGTTGTTTGTTGTTTTTTTCTGTTTGTGTCCGACACCTTTTGTGTTTTGTTTAGTCTCATCGTTCTGTCATTTGCTGTAATTCTGTTTGTGTTTTTGTTTCGTCTCATCGTTGTGTCGCATGTCTACTTAGGTTTTATATTTTTGTTATTTCTTTTTATTTTCTGTTTGTTCCTTGTTTTATCTGACCAGATTCCAGTTTTGGAATTTCATGTTGTGTATGTATCCTGATGACTAAAGTATACTCTGCTTTGTACGTTTTCTTGTCTTATTTTTACTTTTGATTTTCTTGTGACAGTCATTTATTTCGCAATGGAGTATGTCCATACAAACAAATCCAGTCAGTTATCACTAGATTACAGTGCCTAGATTAGAGCGCGATGTCCAATCGCTGCATTTGCACGAGAGCACGTGACATTTCAAAGTGTGAAGGCGGGAAAGTGAATTACACGTCTGCAAGTATTTACTTTTAGAACTTGTATCGCGTTAAAAAAATAATTGCCGGGCATGCTTGTTGTGGCATACTTAAAAATGCCACAACCATCAGAATTTAATTTTAATATCTATGTGATTCACAGATAGAGCAGAACTCTCGTTGTCGGATACCTGGTGAACATAACGTCAAATAATTTCATACTTACCACACAAACTAATAAAAAGGTTCATTAATATAATGTGACCTACTGAAAACCATAAACTCACGTACTTTCCTGAAAGCTTCGTGTCACAGCAACACAACGAATCGACGCTAGTTTTACGATAATGGATGGTAGCAGTAATTTGTATGCAAATGGGACTTGGAATCCAATCATCACATATTCTCCCGCGCTGATCCATTTGCATACGGCCTGTCAGTATCAATATCCGGCAGATCACCGCCCATTAAGATAGGGGCGGTAATTAACTAGAACCTTTTTTTTAAATCGACACTTGGAGTGACAGGTGTATCAGCTGCACATCAATGGCGAATCTTCAGTCAAGTCCTTCCCAATTTTAAAGTTGCTAGAAAGCGTGTACATTTTTGTTTTCAGTTTTTGTTGACTAGCTCATGTTTTTTTTGTTGTGTTTTTTATCTTTATTATGTTTGAGTTTGGGGATGTAAAGACAAACATTTCTAATACATTAAGAACAAAAATAAAGCTCAATCTTATTTAACCAGAAGTTAATTACTTTATCCACAAACGTTTAATACTAGTAGGTGAATATACGTTTTAAAACACTAGAACTATATATCTTAAATACACTTCTCTGGTGCGTGTAAATATAACGTGTTTTTTTATTCAGTTTTACGTTTGTTCAATCACGTTTGTCATTTTGTAACGTTCGTTCCAAAATAGTTCCTTGTAAAAGACAATATTTAGAGACTGTCTCCCGAAGCTAATTACAAGCACGTAGCTTCATCATCAAAATTTAATACCAGTATATCAATATTGCGAAAATGTCGTACTAAAAATGTGCGCATATGGTTTCTTTAACTATTTCGTACGTCTAAAGAAGCCACATATGAACTACCTTCGAATACAATCGAAAGTAATGTTCGAGATAATTGAAACGTAGACCCTTTTAATGTCGAAAAGTGTAATTTTATAACGTATGGAAAAATGAGTGGGTTTAGTCACATGGTTGCGCAACTTGTCCTCAAAATTCAAAAATACTTTATAGAGGTACACGGGGGAAAGAGGTAGGAAGGTGTGTGTTAGGGCTTGCATATTGAACCATCCCAGCATTCGTCTGGAGTTATTTCTGAATCCCCAGAGAGACCAAGATCAGGATGTTGGGGGCCAGGGATCGAGACCGTGTCCTCAGGAATGCTCGATGACGCTCGGGATGTCATAGTATTGAGAGTTCAGTTACGTCTTGGTGTGTCACAGTAATGAAAACTCAATTATCTTGGTATGCAACAGTATGGAAATATCATTTATGTCTGTCTAAGCCCAAGTACTGAGAGTGGAAACTTGGTGAACTATGCACATGCCGACTCGCACTGTTCATTAAGACGACTCTGTATCTGGAGTGGCCTTGAAGTGCGCTTCTCATGCCACGTGTTCGAGCAGTCCAGGAGGCGTGGCGTAAGGACGAGGGCGCGGTTTATCACTGTGACGTACCTAGAATAAGTCTCAGTGGAGAAAGTGCGAGCAATATGCATATCACTTCCCCTCCCTCATTTGTGCGCCTGTCGCCCTGAGGAGAAGGTCATGCTAAAAGAAGCTACCTGGGGTGTCGAACCGGTAGGTACAGCGCCTTTCGCATCTGAGCAGCGACGTGATGACTTCGGTGTTTGGTTACCCAGCAGCACGTGGCATCAATCAACTATTACTGGCAAATTATAATGAATCGTTACTGTATTTCACTGCGGGCACACTTAACCATTATTTGAACAATTATATAATACCAAAAAATTAAAAACATATTTACAGTTTGTCCATTATGTTTAATTAATATCTTCTGTCACTTCTACAAACGACTACCACAAATTCAGAAGGCAATAACTGATACAAATTTCCCCAGCTTTCTTATGTCAGGCCACTATCACGCAATTTCAATGTCAAAATTTCAGAGTCACGTAACTCCCATATTATTATGTCCGTATCATGCCCTGTATATTTTCCAATTATTTATTTTCTATTTAGCTAAAAGAATGTCTCCCGTAATTTTGTCGGTGCAGTTCATTTAATTCCTGTATAAAATAAATATCAAGTGAATGCTAAGACATTTTAAACTAAGCCAACGTGCCAACGAAAATTCCAACTTGAATTCAAGATCCTATTTAAAATGTGATATTAAATTTACATGAATCAGAGCATTTGTATTTAGAATGCAAACTTCACTTAAATTGGGCAGTTATTAGGGCACGACCTTTTAAGTGCTGTAGATGTTTATGATATGTCAGACGACATTTATAGCCCTAAAATTAACGCGAGATGTCAATTCCACTATTCAAACTGTACATTTTGTCTTGCGTTGTGACTGACACATACTAAAAATTTTTAAAGTTATTGTCCTATGTAGCCGTCAGATTTTAATGAAATATACAAAACTGAGTACGACACAAAAATATGTTTAGCATGACAAACATAACTTAAATCGTTTGAATCTACAACATAAAAGTTGATAAACAGTCTGATGGTTGGCAGGACAAAAATATCCTAAGGGGAAGGTACTAGAGGACATAACACTATATCATTATAGCAGAGTGGCCAGGAGTCTATAAGCGTCTGCTACTCCTTGAAAGATGACAAGAAAAGTGACGTCTGAAAGCAAACGGTAGGGTAAACGAGAGTACCCCGAGAAAACCCGCAGTTTCTCACATGCTGGGAATCGAACCCGGATCGCCTCGTTGTATGAGGCGAGTACTTTAGTTACTGAGCTAAACGTAACCATCAACATGGCGACATTTGTCATGGATACCAATAAAAAAATTAAATCTTGCGATATTGTTCGAAATATTAGTCCTACATTAAAAACATTTTCGCAACTGTTCTGATAGGTTTGGAATGTCTGTCTGGCATTTTGTAGCAACGCGGTTAAGACAAAAATTCTTCTGCCAAAAAATATTCTGTGCTGATCCGACAAAAAAAAAATTTTAACGTACCTAGTTCCTGATTCAGATTCTGCAAGATCCCATTAAAAATATTTCAGTAACTAAATAGCTAATTACCTTACCTTTCATTACGCAAATGGTGTTTGAAATATCAAAGCGTATAGTGATGAAGTAATTTGAGTAATAAAAATGTATCTCTTCCCGTGTATTAATGACTAAATAACTCCTAGTACGAGCTTAGTCGAATAATATGCATCTAATCTTAATCTTAAAATGTGGTGTTTATATAAAGAGACATTGCCGATGATACGTTAAAGCCTTCATTTGTTCTATGAAAATTTATAATTTTTATGAAAGCTATGACACTGCCTCTTAAGATCAAAAACTATAGCGGACCTTTGATTTTACTTTTCTCTTAGCCCGAGTAAAGAGCTGCATGCCTGTTGTGAAACGATTGCAAAGCCCTTTTAATTAAGGCTGCTAAGCTGGTAGGGATTCGAGGTGGAAGATTATCTTGTAGCAGCTCCCTCGATCCCGCTCGCTACACCGCGAGGAAACTGCGCGTCTCCCCAGAAAACTCTTTTAATCCCGTGTTTGAACAGGGCTTTTTTTTTACTGCAACCTCCTCCTTTCCTTCCGGGCAGACTTTATCTTCAAATTAAAATCGCCCTCCCTCGCCCCTACCGCTGATGAACCCACCCATTTCCACCGAGCATCCCTTCCACCAAGCCACCCCCGGCACTTCCTCGTTCACATCTAATGCTGTATCTCGCGTCTCTCTCCTGGCTTCCAACCTTCCCTCCCACCTTCTTGGCCTTATCAGCTGTGTCCCAGCCTCCAGAACTCTCTCCACTCTGAAGATCGCATTCACACCTCCAGGAACCACCAGGCTCGGGAGGTTGCGTACCCCTCCCCTCAGAAAACCACCCCCCCCCGGGCCCTTTACGACGCAGCATCTTCCCAAGCCGCAGAGGGTGACGTCGCATCTTCAGGCCGAGAGCTCGCTGCCGTAAAGCCGCGCTGACGTCGTCAATAAACTATGGTCATTAGCGCCCGTGATCCTCCCCAGGATGAACCAAAGCGGAAAATACGATTATTTCGCCCGTGGAGGAGAACATATTTCTCGTGCTCACATCTGAAATCTTAGCCAAATTATTACCGACTCCCAGAGACAGTGTTGCTGCAATGAAAGAAATATTTTGTAGGAAGTATTTCCTGTAAAATTATTTTGTAGTTACGACAAAACAATATTTTAGTGATGTAAACTTTGGGGAGACCACAAAATAACTTTTGCAGGGTAAATACCCACAGAATATTTTGATGCTGTCACAAAATATTTTTTACCGTGTGGAAATGGACTTGGTGAGGAAATTTTTAAAAGCTGACACCGTACACCTTGAGAATAGACCCTTTTGGGTTATTCACATATAAGCAGGAACTTTTAAAGCCGCTTTTTTTTCAGCCTCATTTTATCTACCTGCCACTCTCAACAATTAACGCCGAAGGCCACGACAACTATAAGATTAAAGTATAAAACACAGGCGGAATTTCAAGCACTATTGAATTTCTTGCCGAATTTATTCTCAAATCACCACTATATTCAAAGAAAATCAATCGAAAGTCATATTTTACAAACATAAGATCTAGGCTGCTAGCAATTGACCCCAAGGAAATTAGCTAAATTTCACGTTTTTAAAAAAAAAATACGACTGCAATAATATTTCATTTTAATTTCTCACGGTGTCTCTGATGCAAATTCAGAAATAAGTAAATTGGAAAATTGAAAAAAAAAAAAAAAAAAATATGTTTTATTGAAGTTAACAATTTTCTGAGTGGTTTTTTCTCAATAATTTCCTAAAATTTGGTTAAAGCGTTGTATTCACCTTATGCAACCTATTGTTTTAACTTGATTCTTGTGAACAATGTTCACTAAAAAAAACTTATTTAATATCATTACACATTATAATCATAATTCTTACGTTAAACGTACCCTGTAAATTCTCTAGCGACACCTAACATGATCCCTAACATTTTAAGACTGTTTTTGGTACAGGTACGTCATATATATAATACATTTCGAAATTCTATTCACAAATTATCTTACAAGACAGTACCTTTTGACACAAACGCTTGAAATGACGATTTATTTAAATATATAAAGTCATGTTTACTTCCCCTCAACCTTGCGTGTGTGTGTCTGTGTGTGTGATATTATATATATATATATATATATATATATATATATAACTCACAATAAACTAAGAACCTCTTGTCCACTGTCTCGCTAAGTATTCTCAAACAGCGATGGGACTAATATTAGAGCGAAAAACAATAAGTAATACAAGAGCCTATACGTTTTTTCATACTACTTGACGAGATTTACACTTTGCAGAAATAGAGGAAGTACAGTTTACGATACTTGTACACAAAAAAAGTATAGTTTATAAAATTGCAGTTTTAACTATCTCTATTCTACTCACGTGTTAATTTGTTTTATTTTTGGAAAGTGCAAATGCCCTAAATATATTTAGAATATTTTTGTTACAGTTAAGCTAAATCTTAGCGCTTCGCTTTTAACGACTTGTTAGTTCTGAATAAGATGGCTTTTATTTATCTTAATTTGCTATGTTAATTTTTCAAATTAAATATATTTATGTGACAAAGACTTCCGTTTACTATGGCGACTATGTTGTTGCTTTTAATATGCGTGGTTCTGAGGTCATAAAGTTTGTATTATATTGTGTATATGTCCGTTGCCTGTATGATTAGTCATGATACATAACAACCCTGAAGAACAACAAAGTTGTAATTAAAATAACCAAACTTAGACTTCACTGTAAATAATCTCAACAGCTTAACTCAACGATGCTGTAGTCACGGTTGTATGCCCAATTGCTTCGTGTTACACAGTGATTGGGATGCAAATATTCTTTATAACAAGGGCCGCAATGGCCGAACGTCGCGTCCTACCAAGGCGAACTGGGTTCGGATCCCGGATATTCGCACGTGGGAATCTTGCCGGACGATGGCGTTGGTGGGTGGGTTTTCTCGGGAATCTCCCGTTCCCCCCCCCCCCGGCAAATAATGTCACCCTTCATCTGCGCTGACGACACAGATGTAAACGCTGACAAAACCTCTCACTAATTCTTTAGAACGTTTTCAGGCAGTTAAGAATTCAGAAGGAACTGTTCCCACCGTCCTGCTTCTCCACTTTTTTTTTTTTTTTTTTTTTTCGAAAAAAGTTGAACTGTTGCGTGTACTTGCAATCTAATATAATTCAGACTTATGTTCTACTGTACTGTCCATAGATCTCCTTGCCTGAAGTTTGTCATATTACGGTGACGATTTTTCCTTTCTTCTCATCAACTTCGTCTTTCATTCTCTCCCATCACTTTCTTCAATTTAGTCACGCAGTATGGGTTTTCCAATTTTCATAATCTTTCACCGAAACCAGAACTTTTCCATCGTCAAATTATTTGAAACCCAAGTGACGTATTCATGACCATGATGTAATTTACAAAATTTATTTTACAACAGTTCATCAGTGAGTGAGCGAAGCATGAATGGGTAAAATCATACATTTTTATGCCACACTGGAAATAAATAGATTCCTAACAAACACTGACACAAAATCTACTTATTACGTAGATCATATAAATGTGTGATTCTAGGAAAAAGTTATTTTACAGCCTTCCTTCAACAGCGTATGTATACTCTATCGCCAACAAAAAATCGGGAAAAATTAAAAGAGGCGAGTACATATTAATACAGCAGCAACCTAAAACGCAAGAAAAAATAAAATTATTGTTCATGATCTATTCCGCACTCAGTTGCCTGAATGTGTTTACAGCATAGTAACCAAATGAAATTACAGATTATATTTAGTAATTAATCAACTTGACTGTGCATTACGTATATTGTAAACAACATCAAAAATAATTTTGAACTCCATCTCAGTGAATGCAAAAATTAGACAATTAGAAAGTCATTAGTTAATCCTCACAAAAATTAACTGTACTATTGGAGCCAGTTGTTGAATTCCTAATTAATATCGTATGCTAGTGTCAAAAAACTTAAAACGCGAACGAAGAAGTTGGTGAATAATAAGGTTACTCTCCTCAACGTTGCTGCAAATAATTTCGTTGAAACGTGTAGAGGCTGTATGTAGCCCAAATGGTTGAACAACTTGTCAATTGCTGGATTACTTAAACCAAGAATATAGGTATAGGTCGTCCGGGATAATGTGAGCACTAAAAATTTAACCTTTAAAAAATATCACTAGCCGTTACTGCATATAATTCAACTTACTGCTTGTATGGTTGGCAACGTAATTACGCGATATGGTTCCGTGTATTTTCGTATTTAAATACAATAATACTGAAACAAACATCAAACGAAATCGACATAATTGTATTTTATATAATTAATAAACTATTTTTATCAAACTATGTAGTTACATACCGACTGAACAATTTATCTTTAACGCGCAAACATCAAATAACGTGGCCAGAGAGGTTAGACATTTCCCGTCGTTAGCCGTTACGTGTGGAAACATTCGTATTGGCTGAAAATAGAACTTTAGCAGAGCTTTTTGAATACTCACTTTATCCCGAAACACCTATAGTTATATATACCTTACCCAGAAGTTACAATAATAGCTATTTTCCTATAAGCTACGAATAACATCTTATAGGTAGGCTTCAGTGCACTGATTTTTGCTAGGGTCTGTCCTACTCTTTCGATATCCCGAAATCAAGGATGGCCTGAGCCGGGTGTCGAACCCGGGTCCTCCCGAATGCGAGACGAGTGTTTTACCCATGATTCACCTCGCTAGGACATTAAGGGCGAGTTCACGCAAAATTTTTATTACTTTAACAAGTTTTATATTTGTACGAGATATGGTTTGTTTTGTAGACATACGTTGTGACTGTTTTTCACAGTAATAAAAAAGTTTCTAGCTCTCATAGTTTCTGTATAATGGCAAGTAAATGTCAAAATTTGCATGAAGCTGTTTTGTGTAAGAAACGAAAACCAATTGACTTACAGAAACGTAATAATTCCCACTGAAGTACAGTGCCACGTGTTACAACTTAACATGTATAAAAACATTGCATTTAAATTGTTTGCATTTTTAAAAAAATATGCTCTGCTGACAATTTTTTATTGCAAATTCAGTATTTTTTTAAATACAAAAAAAACATTCACTGTGTTTTTTTTATTCATGTCAGGAAGTAGCCCGCGATACTGTTCTTTAGTGATATGTAAAGTTGTAATTGTAATTTTGTAAATGATGTTTAAATAAATAAATAAAAAAATTTGAGTAGCCAATATGAGATGGTTAATGTAAATTTTTAACGAGGCTCCTGTCGTTCACATTCAAGGGCCACTGTGCTAAGAAAAACAAAACACCCACTTTGAAACAAATCACACAGTGCCTAAAATACCTACATTGTCTAACACAGAACTGACTAAGCAAAATATTAACATATGTTTTTGTGCTAACATACGCTTAAAAACCCTTCAGTTTCTTAAAACAAGCTTGAATGGATAATAACTGTTTTCCCAACACGTCATAACTTTCTACAGACCAATAACTGGTGTTTTACACTACTACTCGGCCACGACAACTTGTCCTCCCGTGAGGGGAAGAAGCGTGGCGCTAGTAGTAGCTAGACTGGCCGGAGGGGAGGTGGCATGTACTGTGGCGAACATGAGTTCACGCCACACGGTAGTGCATCAGACGACAGAGTCCAAATGCGCGACTATTTCTCTGAAACCACTCATTCAAACGGTTTTATATTTGT
>PNEQ01051341.1:0-17809 GCA_003012365.1 Medauroidea extradentata
TATATATATATATATATATATATATATATATATATATATATATATATATATATATATATATATATATATATATATATATATATATATATATATATATATATATATTAGAGCTGAGCGAACCTCTGTTTTCAAGTTTCGAACTGAACCGAACCTAATGCAAAAAAATATTCTTTCAAACTTAAACGAACACAAAAAAAAATATATTTCTAAGTTTTATTAATTTAGCTCTAGCATAACTTTTAAAAGTAAAATTATCATAAAAATAACTATAGCATAAGATTAAGTATTTAGTATCGTAGTGCTGTTATGCAAAATTAAAAGTACTGTACGAAGAAGTTCATTTTAAATTTTTAAAATGTTACCTTTTTTAATGGCATTTGAATTACTTGATTTGAAAGAAAAAGTTTACAATACATTACAAACTACTGCCAAAAAGAAAATAAGTTTACATTACACAATACAAAGAGTTTGATGCAAAGTAACCTCATCTTTTTGCGGTTTGGACCAACACGCCTACTCATCGCAGATAACGTATGATCTAATAAAAAGTCCAAAAAATGTAGCACTGCGTACCTAATGAAAAAAACACAACAAACAACCGTGTACCACGATAGGCGGCCAAGCGAGTTCCGAGTTGTAAAAAAATACTTTATAGTACATTGTACGGTAAAACAAATTACGATAATATTGTGTTTTACTAAGCAGTCTTTACTAGTGCACGAAATATAAATTCGGGAAAGTGAATCACGTTAGTCATCAATTATAATTAATAACAAATTTTATATTCCTATAGCAGTTTTTAAGTTTCATAAACAGAAGTTAGCAGACGCAACTGTAAATAACTGAAGTTGGTAGTCATTAAATCACCACGCCGTGGCCGCCATACTGTGATCATTGTCCGTGCTGTGTTTACTTTTACTGAGGTTACGTTTAAGACCGACTGCAGAATCATATTCAATAAAAAATTTATTTAAAACAGCAAGTAGCGCAATAAATTATATCCGACTTCATTTCATTACATTTTTTCACCTTAAGTGTTTTCATCTGCTCATATGAAAGGTAAGATAACTTAAGTTTGTGTAGGTAGAAAATTAGGCCAATTGGTCACGACGTAACCCTATTTATTTTATGCTGTAAAATAAGGAAAATGAATTACGGATGTTTGGAGTGAAGTTTACAAAATTTTAACTTAATAGATTCACATAGGTACGTTTGCCCATTCCACAGTAGATGCATATGCAGACGACGCAGATATATTTTGGACACACAAACATAATAATCTTCTGTGTTTCAGGATTGCGATGATAACTATCCTGTATGTCGCAAAATGTTTCTTGTCTTTTTTTGTACCCATTTGTGTTGTAGTATATCAGTTCGAAAAACGTATTTTTTTAATCGAACGTTCGGATTTTCGAACATTTTTTGAGACGTTTAGAACCGTACCGAACCCTTATGTTCGGTTCAGTTCGAAATTTTTGAACTTTGCCCAGCGCTAATATATATATATTTTTTTACTTATAAAATTATGCTGTCTACACATGCTTAACAACGAGTAGATTTTTGAACAAAATTAGCATTTTTTTAAAATTATGTATAGCATCAATAAAAAATTGAATTATCTGACACATTGTTGCATTTTTCTACCAGAATTAATATTTTAATATGTTTGATACCTAGTAACTGGTATTTTTCAGATTTTTCTTTTCTATTTTTGTGTTGTTTTCAGATGAGAACCAAGGACATTAATTTTCTTTAGTTTTCATCATTATGTTTGTTGATGTAATTTTATCCAGTACGATTAGTTAGTAAATATCCCTGGTAAAGTAGATTAGGGTGAGTTATTGTAACCAAGTAGGTTAAGCTGCGTTTAAGTTTTTGTATATTTACTTTTTTTTATATATAAATTCCACCGTAATTATACTTTTTTTAAATGTGAGTTTGTTTATATACTCTTCAACCAAAATGTCAGTGTTTGTGACAGTTGCAAAGGCTTTTGAACTAAGTGCGAGCAACGGGTAGGGAGATAGGCCAGATTTTATGTTTTTAATATTCTATTTTTATAACTTTTAATAGGTAAGTGTCACAATATTTAAGACTGAGCTTTTATTTAGTATGAAGCTGACAAATATTAGAAACTGTGGCGGTTATAGAAGCACAACGACAGTTTAACGTAGTAGAAGATGCATTCTATTATTGTATCAAATTGCAAAAATTATAAGTACAGTAAACCCTCATTTTACCGGACAATTTGGGGGAAGGTGTGGTCCGGTAAATCAGATGCCTGGTAAATCGCGAAGTACCAAAATCGGTACACGAAAATAGACAACAGGCCGATAGATTTATAGCAGTGTGATACGCGTAGTAACGCAACGTGTTTGTTGTGGTCAAATCACTAGAACTGGGCGAGGGGGGAGGTTTCTGCTGACTGGCGGGAGTAGAAAGATAAGCATGCGCCTTTGTCCACTCATTGAGATAACTACGGGAGGCGGGCGGGGGAAGAGTAGGAGAGGGACAGGAGACGGCTTGCTATCAGCTTGGTTTCACATTACGTTGCGTGGTACTTGAGCTACTGTTTTGTATTTCACAGTAAAGTGTTTATTTAATAAATATGTAACACAAATAAAACATTTCCATCTAAACTACCGCTGTTTGCATCAGAACGCAGTATCGTATACCGTGTCTGTGAGATAATAATCCAGCCGCCGTCCTTGAGAATTTCTAAAGGGCAAGGGACGGAAATGCTGAGCGCAAGAAAGGCATGTGTTGCGCTAGTTTGTCCGCAGCAGATTTAATCTCTGTACACCTTGCACATTTACACCACATGAGCGTTGTTGAACATACACTGCCTCATTGTGTGAAGATGCTGTAGCAAGTTTCACATGTTTCCTGGGTCCAACAGTGCCAATTTTTTTTTTGTTCAACATCATATTTCAACACACAACTCTTTAACTAGTATTTGCTTTACGAATGTCCGACACAGTTTGTTTCTTGACGCTATAATCATCACAAATCTTTGCTTCAAAACACTGGCCTCTTAACTTTTCTATTAGTTCAAATTTTTTGCTTGATGTCAAAGTTACTCTATTTCTTTTCTATCCTGTTGCAGACACCATTTAATTTAAAAAAAACGCATGATCTTTACCGCGCACGTACATCAACTGCATAAAAAATTCAAGTAGACACGACAGTCGTTCTTGCCCGGACACGTCAAAACACAGATGAGCGACTTAGTTCTGCGGCTATCTGTGCGTGCGTCTGATGTCACTCACCAAAGCACAATAACGAGGTAGGTATTGCGCTGTTGATCTTACAGTTTCATAAAAAATTCAGGTAGACAATCATTCTTGCCCGGACATGGCTCGTACCCCGATGCGCGATTAAAAATAGCTCTGTCTACAGTCTTACACTGCTATCTATGCGCGCACCTGATGTCACTCACCAAAGCATAATAACTAGGTAGGTCTTGTGCTGCATGTGACAAGTAGACCTGACGGTGGAATAATTTTGTATCGCCAGATTTTGTCCGTCAAATACGAAGTCCGCTGAATGGAGGTCCGATAAAACGAGGGTTTACTATACTTCAAATTAGAGTGAGTGTGCGGAAATTTTTAAAGTCAGTATCTGTTGAACTTAACATTTCAAAATTTCACATTTTTGCCCCTTACACTTAGCATAGTAAATGCTAGTCCAGTTATCAATGAAATTGTAAAATGAACACACAAGACTGTTTTGTAATTTATGAACTAGAACTGAGGAATATTCCATGTCAATCAATGTTGAGTAAACTGCACAGTATTATTAACTTACAGAAACATTTCATTGAAAGCTTGTGAATTTTATCACCCAAGATGACTTTGTGATTTATGATTTAGTAATGTATTTCATTATATTACAATATTGTTCTAGATACTATTTACATTGATCCCTACTTGGCAGTTTTCTACTAATTATTGTGGATTAATTATTTAATTACGCTTATTAGTACTTTAAACAGCTTTCATTTACCTTAAAATAGACTTAAACAACATCAAATTGAACCTGGACATTTAAACTATCTAGTTTTCAGAGGGAAATAAACCATCTTACCCTTCCCACTTTTTAGTACCCCCCCCCCCTCTCCCAAGTTGCCACTGCACAGTGGAATTCTCTTAGCTGACTTTAGATACTGCCAAATTTATGCTAGTATGCTAGTTCATACAGCTCTAATTTTAATCATTATTGGCAGAAAGAATATGCTATTCCATATTAAAACTAATACTGTTTCAAAAATGCTTTATGAATTGAAGACAGAACGACGTCTTGTACACAGGCTGAGCACCGACTGGTTTTATGGGTACACAGCATTGTGCAAGTTGCCAACCTGCATCACCAAATATTGCACATCCATTACCTTACACAACATTTCCTCTCCTTTAATTTTTATTTAACTTTTTTAACCATGTCAACAAATGGTTGTGTCTTGTACACATGCCACTGCAGCTGAGCGTCTACTGGCTTTATGGCAATGCAGCACTGTGCATGTTGCCAACCTACATCACCAATTACCCCAATTCCATTACCATATTCAACAGTAGTGTAAATATAAATGTCATCAAATGTGCACAAATTTATCGCATTACTCTCTTGACAGTACTAACTATTATTCGTCTTTATTACCTATGAGAGACAAACACTTAAAATAGCTGCAAACTGCAAGCAGTAACAATTTATTGACAAATACTATAAAAGTAATTACAGTATCATACATTTACATTATACACAGTATCCTAAGAGAATAACATTTCATTAACACATAACTAGAAGAACACAATATGATACTACTGTATATGTATTCCAATACACAAGAACTATAGAAACTCAACAGTTTTTTCGGTTCACCTTTACAGCTGCTATGGTTCCTACACATATCAATTCTAATGTAGGATGCATTGTCAGCATGATGCTATTCTCTGATACAAAGTTCTGCAAACCTCTCAAGATGTTTCAGTTTAGACAACAGTTACGTATGTTACGACTTTGTGCTGTCCATCAAGTCTTTGGCCTCATTGATCTTAGCAGCAATGTAGGGTGAACCACCCCTATCAGGATGGTTCAGTAACATCACTCTGCGGTGTGCCTCCTGCAACACAAGTGTTCCGCCTCAAATCACAACTCACACGTACAGCCACATAATAAATAAATACGAACAGAAGCGACAAGACGTTTTTATTGTACTCGTTTTCTCTTTGGATTGTCATGGTGTCAGAGCTTGTTGATGTTTAGTTAACTGAAGTTTTGTTCAACATATTTTATAATCTGTGAGAAAATTGACATAAGTAACATCACATGTAACACTGGATAAATATATAAATGAGATACAAATAAACTACAGTACTTCTTGAAGTATAACCAATGGTTTAACCCAATATCTCAAATTCCACATGGTTTTGTTTATACACCTGTACGCCCTAAGATCTGGTACAATAACAATGGTTAAAAAGCTCGTTAATATCATTTCTGAGAGAGTTAATTATTACATAATGTTGACCCTCAAATCGTCACATTTAGAATTTCATTATATTTTATTAATATACAAACTAATTACGTTGTTTCAAGCAATACCAAGTGATTATATAAACTAATGGCTTGAATCCACGTGGCATTGTTTATATTCATGTACACCCCAACAGCTGGCACAATAGCAACAATTGAAACACTTCCCTTTGTAACTTGTTAGCATTACGTATTTATTCTGTGGTACAGCATAGGAGATTAGAGACTAAACTAATTTTGAGTTGAAGTATACTATAGAAAGTAATATTCCCAAGGTTAATGTATTTTAGATAATACTGTGTAATAATTGTATGTTTCAATTTGTTATTGTGTAATTTGGCACCAGCATTTAATGTCCCATTTGAATATAGAATACTAACCACCTTTCAAAATTATTGCAATCTATATATATTTATGATTTATTAAATGAGTCTTTAAGAAATAATTTTTCTCTGTGAAATATAACTAATAATTGTTTATTGCTCTTGGCAGAAGTTCCAGAGTACTGTTACACTAATTTTATACATGGTAAGCAAGGCCATAGAGGAACAGATTTGGACACTTAGGGTTGAAAATTGACCCCGTTATGACTGATTGGCGCCACTGGCACTTTGGGGTTGTTTTAACATTGCGTAAATGGGATTACAAGGAGCAAACTCGTGTCGGAGCTGCTAGGAGCAATGCTAGTACGACGCTATACAGCAATGTTAAAACAACACTTCATTGCTAGTGGCTCTTTCAGTCATAACGGGGTCAATTCCATCTCATTGGTAGATAGGCGAGTGTCCATACCTGTACTTCTACGACCGTGATGGTAAGTATATTACTCTTTGCCTGACAACCATAGTTTTGCCACAGAATAAATAAGGAGTAACAGAAACGACATGGAGTGTCGCATAGAACAAAGAGGATTATAGAATAGGAAACACTCACTCTAGAATGTTGGGCACTGTTTCCAGCGCCCCCTACCAAGCGGGTGCCAACTAACTTCATAAACTAGGGTAATTTGTATCACTTATGGCTACATATAAATATAATGGTTGCCATTTCAATTAGCGTGCGTCGAGTACGTAACGTAATTGATTTTATGTTCGATAAATTTAATGTAATTTATATCAACTTTGTTTATAAGGCAAATATTTTAACCTGAAAACGTCTGATAATGTAATTACACCCTGAAAATGTCTGATAATGGGGTTACAAACTAAAAACGTCTGATAATGTAGTTACGTGTATCCAGAAAATGTTTATATACTATGTAATATTTAGTTTAAAAACTGTCCATATGCTTGTATAGCTGTAATTAGAATAAAGGTCATTGAAATTAATTATTTCTAATCAAGCATTGGTCAAACGTCTGCCTTAAATAAGAACCAATGTGTTGTTTGACACTTTTTACTATACAAGCTGACACAGAAAACTACAGTGTGTGATCACGATTCATTTCTCTAGGTAAAAGTCATTACTAAGACACAAACCTAAACTTACGATTTAAAATACATGATCCAACTTTTCAAAAATACCTTCACGGAAACACTTAAAAAACGTCTTACATTATAACCTCAAAATCATAACAGCCTATAACAGTTACAATGCTCGACGAAAAATGGCAACCGACAATGTTCGAATTATTTGAACATTTTTAGGAAAGTTGGTGTTGGTGCTGCCCCCATACCAGCAGGTGCCGAAGCTAACAGATCCCAACTTCATCTATTTCAGTTTCCCACGCCTGGAGTGTCGGTTCCTTTGATGTGGGCAAACTCGTTCCCTGATTGTCTATAGATGCTATGTCATATTCAAAGTGCATTAAAAAGTAAACAATTTATGCGGTATAATGCTAAGTTGGCCGTGTTTTTGCTGATAATACTGAGGATATTTAACAAATTTGACTACGAAAATTATTGTGATTATTATTTTAATGGTGGCTGTTTTATATCTGCAATGTGCGCCCAACAAATTATCTTAAATAAAATACATGTGACTGCTCAAATAACTGGTGTGGAGATGCATTTGTGAATGGCTATGAAGGTTGAGCCTTGTTTTTTTACCAAGCATTTGTTTGCAAGATTCACTTATGCCGAGAGGATAATATTTTGTGTGTGTAAAAGAATTTGACACAAATCACGTCTAAAATTGTGCGGCTGTGTAATATGTGTGGATCACATGCATGTGAGCGCTCGTGATAAGATATTCAGTACTTGTTAGTAAATATAATAATAATAATAATTATTATTATTATTATTATTATTATATTATTATCTTATCCTCTTGTCTCCGATAATTTGAACAATTTATATCAAGGACAGTAGGTCGTGCCACAAGGTTTCTTCTTCTCCATTTTCAAAAAACGACGGAATTATATATCCATAAGAAAGATAAACAGAAATTAAACAGTCAAGAACTAAATCGTCTAATATTCCCAATTTATAAATTCACTGAAAGCATTAATTAGTCCGCAATAAACGTACAGCAAGCTATCCACATTTGTAGAAACAACGCACTGCAAACATGGTGTCCAAGTGTAAACAAAGAAAAAACTAGTTCATGAAATCTCTAGGAATGTCACTTCTGTTATGCCTTCCTTGTTCTGAGGTTTTGCTGTATACAATACCCATGGAGGTAGGAATAGTCGGGACATGGCTTGTTGTGACGTAGTTAAAGCCGGCTTTTTGGGTGTTCCATCATGGCGCTGAGGCGTTTTAAGGTTATGAACACTTGTGCACCCCTCCCTTTTATTGAATTGTAACTGTAGATTTTAGCATGTAGCAAGTTCACTGCGGTTACTGTGTTATTTGTTTTATTAGGACTAACCTGTCACAGGTTGTTTAGTGGACGTATGTGTGATTAGTTTTTTTTATTTATAAAATAAAAGGTAAAGTTTAGTAAGGGTCTGCAGTAGAAGAGATAGTAACTGTATTATTAGCTATTAGCCCTCGTGCTACAAATTTCGTGGGTTGACGAGTGTGTATCCATGTTCTATTGTTGTTAGATTTTAAATAGGAGTTGTAACCCCCTATTGGAGTCACCGATTATAGTTTGGCAGCAGCTCTGGCAGATTACATGGGTACAGTCCCATCAACATCACACAGCGTTATAAATTCCTGGACAAGCTTTTGGGTACAAAATCTACTATACCCAAAGCTAGATCCCTCACAAGAGTGCTGAAATGTAACACACAAGGAAGCAGAATTGGTAACAGAAATTAGGCGTGAAACTGTTATGGAATTGGGCATTATATGACTGGCTGCTTTTCCACACAAGTTGCATAATATAACCATTATCAATACCACAGTCATTTCTTTGATCTTCAAAGTACATAACATACAAAAAGTGGAACGAGAAGTATTAGCAAGCTGCATGATGATATAAAAAATATAAAAAATTAATAGCCAAAGATGAGAGTCAATCTTGGTGGTATTCCTCATTAGGAGCTTAAACAGATAAATAAACATGTTATTATAAACATCAAATGTGCGAGTGTTTTTCAGCTGTAGTAATGTTGCAAAATACTGTAGTGTATTGAGCCTGAAAATAAAAGTGGGGCAATGCAAATCCCTTTGTTTAAGTCTGTGTGATAATAACGCTGGAACATATATGAATGCAATGTGTATTATACCTCGTTTACTTTTACCTGATTTCTGTAGTAAACAAATGCCTTTGTTTCTTTGCACCAAACCAACTACTAATTGGCTCAGTTTGTTTAGCATATCCACATACTATTTCAAACAGCCAAAACTATGAAAATGTAGTGAGTATCATGGCTTGCAACATAATAGTACTAAAACATAGTGTTAAAACTTTGTACATACTGTATATGTTAACACATAAAAGTGTAAACTACATGATATTTATTTCATGTAAGATTACAGTGTACAGTATTTCATTACTTATTTGCAATGAATAAAGCCACGACCAGCAAAAAGGGTTATAAAATTCCGGGACAGTCGTACCAAAAGTTTGGATACATAATGCAGGAAACTGGTCAATAAAACTAGTGATTAGTAAAATAACATTTCTAAGTCTTCTTATACTTTTTTGGAAAGGCACTTGTGGGCAATCACCAAACATGCATGTCACATCACAGTAAAAAAATTAATTTTCAACAAAATTTTCAACAAACGTAATGTAATTTGACATAAAACAGTTAAACCCTGATAAGAAGTTTCTGAAAGGAAAAAAAATTTGAACTTATTAACCAGTAAAACTTCTTAAAAGGGTAAAATTATCACTGTAATCATTGACATAGTACAAATTATTTAAACTTATTAACCAGTAAAACTTCTTAAAAGGGTAAAATTACCACTGTAATCATAGACATAGTAAAAATTATTTAAACTTATTAAGGAGAAAAACTTCTTCATTGGGATGGTTTTACTACCTATAAAACACCATCAATATATTTTTAATATGCAGACACAATTTCAATATTTTGAAAAACATGCCACAATTTGCCTGTCCACATCTAACTACTACACGATCTTTCATGGTCCCCTGCAAGGGAATGAGGCGAGCATTAGTATCACTGTGAGAATAGAGGGGGGGGAGGAGGAGGGAGTGTCAGAAAAAGAATAGTATAGCCACCAAGCACTTCTTACCCAGAGGTAGGGATGGGTGGATGACAAGAGGAAAAGAGGGAATTGTCTAACCTTGGATAGTTCACGTGTTTCCCAGGACCACAGTTGACTTGGCCGTGTAGTATATGTAACCTAACCTCTGAAGTAGCAGCATCAGGAGGGAAAAACAGATTTGACTGCTGTACCAGGCAGTGTGACAAGCTTGTTGCTGCCACTCAACATTGTCACTAACGACCCTTTCAAGGTAGACATGCATCACATGTACGAGTGGGTCTAGAACAAGCAGAAGACGACAAAATCTGGCTGTCCGAAAATAGCTTCATAGTGGAAGTGTATCGGTGGCATTTCCAATGATTTGGTGAGGACGAGTTTCAAAGTCACCGACATCTCGCTGGTAATGGCGGCTCAGAAGATTATGCCTTACGGAACATGGGAGATGGCGAAGCAGATGACTTGGACACCTAGATCTTTTTGAGATCACATTTTTTTTTAGAAAAACGGGTGGCTTATATCTACGTAAATATGTATTTGTATGCTAAAACTTCCTTGTTAATACATGGGCTAATAAATGTAACTGTATATGACAGATAACAAGTATGTATTATTCCTTGTGCACAATCACTGTGCACAGCAGTCGTCGCCAATGAAAATATTTATGATTTGCTTTGTTTATTCTAAAACTCAGGTAAGTGAATGTAAAATGGCCGGTCTATGAGTGGCATTATTTTATTCATGCAATTTAATATTAATCATGACAAAACTTACATATCAGCAACTACATGTATAGGAACTTAGTAAGCACATCAATGATTTTTCTAACACAGGTGCTAACAATGCAATGCTAAATAAACTTTATTTCTGCAGGGGATATGCAAGTTCTTACAACTGTACACTCACCCTAACTTTGACTTTGCTTGCGGATGGAGACACTCCCAGGATGAGACTGGCCTCACGTTTCGTCATCTTGGGCTCGAACCCACCCTTGTAGTATTTACTGTTGGCAAAACTCTGAAAACAAAAGCCATCTGTACACAATACAACATCCTTCAGCACGTAAGACATGCTCCTGATTCTCCATAAAACCAGAACACACTATCCCTTATATGCCAACCAACAAAATTTTCTTGGGTTCACTCAATTTGACACGTATTAACGTAATTTTTGTGTTCACCGTTTACGTACATCTAGCTCAGTATAACTACACTAAAATTAATACATAACAGTCATTGGAGCTATAAAAAAAATTCTGACAAAAAACAAACACCAGTCTGAACATCAAGCAATGTACATGCAGGAGAATGCAGATTGAAATGTATGCTGAGGATGAGACACAACATATAAAAAAAACACCTTGAGTACATTTGTAACGGTTGGTTATTAGCAGTCCTAAAATTTTCATCATGAGTTCCACAGTAATATTTCGGCAGTGGCCAATCAGAATACATGTAAAACATACTTGACACATTTTGTCGCACCTAAGTTTTTAGTACTGTATACCTTTTTTACGTTCGGCTGCAGATTGTTCACACCTTTTTTATTTCACTGTAGGCTGGACATTTTTCTTACTGTAACCACTTGATGTAACATACTTTGTTCTTTGCATCTCTATAACTTGAGAAAAACGTAAATAAAAAGAGCACTTTTTTTTGCACAGTAAAAATTTGAACCACCATGTTGATGTCCCTGTGACGTCACCATACTGTATATTTTATTGTATGTAACAAATTACAGCAACATACGTTCAGGTGAAGAAATAATGTTTAATAAAGTAGTAATGCGGTAAAAACTAAAATGATTGGAACTCCAAAGAGTACAAACGTATGTAGCAATTCCTTTGCGCGGCAATAAAATACAATTTACTGCGAATAAAATCTTAACTACAGCGCCGTCTGACAAATCAAGGCGGACTGCAAGGCTTAAGTTACAAGAAGAGACCTACTAGTCTGCTATAACCACAAAAATACAGTTTATTTATGTAATGATGTACTGTGTATGTGACACGGATAGTATAAAAAATATAAGTTATTTTAAGTTAAAAGTTGCAGTCCGTAGTTCGCAATTTGAGACAAAACCTGTGCAGCTGTAGTGTTTCTGGCTGTTCCACTGGCTGTGGCAACATCATTAGCTAACAGGCAAGTTCAAGGCACCCGTGACAGACCAATAAATCGAGGTGGGTGTCTTGCAAAACTTGCCCATAGATAGCAGCACACCTCTCAATGCTGTTGAAATGTAAAAATTGTTTAGAAAAAAAATTTACGTGTAATAAAAAATTGTATGCGAGTGTAGGAGGAACTGGGTAATAAATTGGGGGACGTTGAACTCACAATTGATTTAGTAAATTGTTAACCTGACTATCTAGTCTTACATCCGCCCTGCTCCTAGAAAAATAGAGAGTCGTTTAAGGTAGGGACTAGTTGAAGAAGGACCTCTCTGCGGTTGCAGCTCTCGACGAGGAAGTTACCCGGGGTGTCAAAGTGTATTAGCTGCCCCGAGCATCTCGCTCATCAGCTGGCAGAATTTGCACTGTTGCCTGGACACACCATACAGAGATGACACTTTCAGCACGGGGTGGTGCCGAGGTGATGGTGTTTAGTTGCCCGGAGGTCTCTGTTTTCATCAGCTGGGGGAATTACTCTCTCTCTACTCGTGCTCAGAAATCCTTGAGGGTTGTTGGGATACAAGGGAATGACGGAGGTATTGTCTACCAGTGAAAACCTGGGAGTAGGTTATCGACTAAATAACTTTCCATACCTTATATCCATGATCCACATTTACAATCACCCCACATGCCAGACCAGCCCAACAAGACCGTACTGGGACTTTATGTCGCTGAGACACAATTTTGCACTATGCCCTGTAGTCAAGACAGTTTAAAGGCAGAGGCTACAGAAATCCAACACAACATAAATATGTAACAAATGGGTTATAAATAACAACATAAATCACCCCTGGTGACATCCTCTGTCTTACCCAACTTCTACACCCACCTCTTATCTGAGTGCTAGATACTTTTTTGGTTTGTGCGCACCATGTTAGTTTTATTCACGCTTCATTACACATATCTATGAGTCTATGTCCAGAAATTTTTTCACCGACGTGGCCAGCGTACTTCCGTTTCAGTTTCGCGTCACATGGCTGTGTAGCCCAGCACGAACAGTTTGTAGAGTGATTATGTTCAAGAGTGATTGTGACTTGCTGTAAACAATGTAAATTTCAGTGCACTGCTAGACTTGTGCTTTTTCAATACAATGTTTCAAAATCTAATCCAAAACTTGTGTTCCTTATTTAAATTCAAATGTCTGACGACTTCTTAGTAATTCATTTGGCTCCAAGCGATACTATTTGTAATATAGAAGAATGTACGAGTAAAGCAGCCCAACAGAGATACAATCGATGTAACCCTTAATCAGTGGATCTTACGCTAATTATATTACTAGCAATACCTTTACCAGGGGAAGTTCCCAATCCTCCCGGAGTTGTGTTCCCCATAACAACAAGTTACAGTTAATAAGCAAGCTCCCAAGGACACTCCAAACTTCGGAAAAATCCTAAGGGAAATCCATTGTCTTAGGAAGCCACTAATTAGCCTGCTAAATACCCAACTGAAACTCAAGGCCAGGCCTGTACAAAAGTTGCTCAATGAATGGCCTGCATGTACAAAAGCTGCTCAATGAATGGCCTTCGTCTACATGCATCTCAGCCAGGAAAAGGAAACTACTAGATACATTACTCTGGGCGAGTTATGTAAACTTCTCCCTATAAAAAATGCTGAGTCTCCTTGAAACTGCAGTGACCTCCCTAGACTCAACCAGATTTCAATCACTGAATAGCAGAGAGATCGCTGGAACTTAGCTCGCTCTGTGTGCACCCCTTAGTCTCGTTCTCATGCAACACAATACACACGACAAGCCATTACCACTCTAGACATCTATCTATACTAACCCCAAAATATATAGAGGCAACAAAATTTAAACTTCTGTAGTCACAATAAATAATACTTTTTAATTATTTTTTACAACAAGGCATTCAAAAGTGCTCACATTATCACGAACCATTTATACACGGTTTCAGTATTTATTTCTTCTATGGATGCCATGCTTGGTCACATTCCTAAACTCTATTACAAAAGTGGATGATGTAAAGTGATTTCAGATCTGCGCTTAAGAACTGAATCTTAAGCACTAGTGAAGAGTAAGGGGTGACATGTAGTAAATATAATGCATAGCCTGAATGAGGGGGCAGGGGAACCAGGAGAGCCCCGAGAAAAACTGCTGACAAATGACATTGTCTGACACTATTCCCACATGCAAAATGTGGGTTGACCCAGACATTAAATCAACCTGGATAGCCTTGGTGTGAAGCAAGTGCTTTTCCAGCCACTATGTCAACCGTGGCTCCCTTCCAACAGGAAAGCAATGTAAAATAAATCCAGAGTAAAAAGTTAACATAGTTTTAGAACGACAATAAAGAATATAGCTGTCTCTGTTTACAGACATTAGTTATTTACATACTGGAAAGCAGGGTTTATAAAAATCATGATTTAAAAAAAATCATATTTTAAATTTAAATCAGATTTTTTTTTATTTAAATAGTTTACTGTTACACAATACTTAATCATGTACTCCAAGTACTGTAGTTTTCTACAGGTGCTTTAAAATCAAGCAATTACTATATATCCTGGCATTCCTTTCATACAAATAGGTATGATTGTAATCTGCTGGAACAAGTTGAACTTCATGCTAGGTGGCACCAGATTGTGCCTAGCTGCACCAAGTCTTGAAAAAGATATTTTTACAGAACATTTATTTATTTTGTGTAGTTTTGAGAAGCATACCCCCTTTTCCAAAATTCAACATAATATCCAATGGCGTGCAGCCCAACGTTAAGGACCGTTTAGGCACAAAAAAAGCTGCAAAACTTGTGTTTTTGTTTAAAATGTTAAATACGTAAGATTTTTTTTTTTTAATTTTGTATTTTATTGGGAAAAAATAGATTTTTTTTTAAAAATAATTGTTAGGATAAACAAAAACTTATTTCAATCAGATATGAGGGCATGTTTTATCTTATCAAAATGGACACAAATGTTATGGAAGATACATGGATAGCTGTTATTCTGCTTATTAAAATTTTTTTTGTAATGTTATTGGAAATGAACTGAAAAATATTGAACAAAGTGTCCTGACGTGTCAGTAAATCATAATTATCATACAATAATTACTCATTGTCATTATTATTTAGTCAGGTTTATAGTTGTGTACAGCAAGAGTCAATAAAAAAACTACCACTACGGACTGCTGATTTTCGCGGAAATAGTTTGGCCCACTTTGTTTCAGAGCCTAACGTACACATCTGCAGCTCTGCTACGTGGTCAGTAATTGGATGTTTTAACTCTTGCAGGGGTCTCAACAACTTCAAGGAAAAATCTTAGGGACCATGCATGTTTAAAATAGGTACCAAATAAGGGACCCAAGTCAAAAACATAGCACATTATAGGGACCAAAAAAGTATTAAAAATTCTCAACCTACAGGCCAGATAAGCAGGATTCAACATTTTTTGAAAAATATTGTAGGTAAAGATTTCCAGTGTTCACTTGAACTACACTAAGCACTACAAAAAAAGTTTTGGAAATGGAGCACATTATTACATGAAGGTTTGAGAGTAAAAAACAGGCTGCCATCATCATCATAAGTTGGTCAACAGACTAACTGAAGATGGCAGCTGCAACTGCCAAAACATCAAAAGACAAGAATGTAGTGGACGCAACTGAATCACAAAAGCAAAAAAAAAATTTGTTCAAAATGTTTAATTTTGTGGTAGACGTAAAAACATTATGCCATACGATAATGACATACACACATTCCTATGTCTACAGCAGTTTTTACTAGTGAGGTTGATAGTATTTTGTTCGATGACTTTACAGACTGCAAAGGGGGTCGGAAGGTGTAGGAAGGGTTTGGACAAGTTGGTCTATAGGGGCAGGAAGGAGTGATCTACTCCACAAGGTGACTGCTAAATTGTGAGTGTTTATGCACAGAGGGAGGGGGGTTACCTTGAAAACACTTTTTGTTGCTAATTATTCTATATTTTACTGTATGACAGGAAATTAAGTTTTGCAGTTTGACTTGATGTAGGCCAAATACCAGTACGTCAAATTTCAAACAACCTGCCAAGCAATTTTGCTTTGAGATAGCCTAGTAAAGGTACAAAACACAAGTAATGTCATAATATATTTGTTTGCTTGCAAAATACATTATTCAGTAGTAGACTCAAAACTGTATAGAGAAATAGCTGCTTATATAAATAAAGTTTTGCTTTAAAAAAAAAAAAAAGCTATAAGAGCATTAAGATCATGTGGGACGTTTGCTCTATTGTCTCCGCTAGCAAATCAGATTACTCAAGATAACATGTTCCTGCTGTAGTTGCATAATGCCACATTTTAGAAGTCTGTACATTTAAAAAAAAAAAAAAAAACATAGCTTATTGAATGCATCAAACAATAACATTACTTGCTGCATGATGGACAAAAAAAAAAAATCTACAAGTAGACCTCTGTTATATACATATTTGACACATGTTCATTTCATACACATAATTTCCACTGATTTGTTGTATTCACAACACTGAACATGCTTTAATAGCTATGCTAAAATATTTTATTTCTATCACAATTTTATATACGGTATTATCAAAATGACATTACTGTAAGTAAACTCTCCTGCGAGTCATTTTCGGTTACATTGATGACTTATGCATAGTGAACAGAATAAAAGTCATAAAACATCTTCGATGTAGTAAAATCTTCAATTAATGAAGACCTATAACGATGAGCATTTAATAGCTGTAACATAGCATTTTGTCCAATGTTACAGATGCGTATAAATTACAATTTATTTGTCAATGAACCTAGGTATTTACTATTCTATGACCATAGTTACCACGTGCCAGGAAGAATGTAAGTTTTAATTGTCTGTGTATTGAATGTATAAGGTATTGTGGTTTTGAGACTTTAATGACTTCTACAGCTTTTATATCTATGCTAGGAATATTTTGTTTTGTATCACGGATTACAACTTGATCTGATCATATTGGCGAACAAACCCGGGGTAAGCTACGAGGAAAGTATTGATTGGAATGGGTGTTGCGACGTTAAAACAACAGAAGTAGTTTTGTTGAAGAACGATTGAGAAAATTTTATGGAAAAAGAACGTTCTCGTCCATGATGCCGAACAGACGTGTAGTCAAGAAGACATTAGGATTTCTTCGACGAGACGCTAAATTGTTCATACGCGTCGTCAGAAAGGTCTCACTTTACTTCTACGACTAATACCAGGAGAATTTCATTGGAAAATCATACACGATGTCAACGCCGAAGAAGGACGTTCCAGGGAATTGTAAAGAAGAGCTCGTGGATCAGGCCATTCCATAGTCCACTTCGTGTTCGTTGCTGTCCAAGTCTCCGAAGTCTACGGTTCGACGGGTTCACTATTCGATGAACGAGGGGAGCGAGAGCTTCATCTGAGGACGAAGAGGTCGCGATCGTCTTACGAGCATCGGGAGTACGTGGTCGCCGCCCCAGGACGAGAAGGATGTGGTCGAATGAGTATCGAGGGATGATCAAGAGACAACCGTCCAGACCTACTACAAGACATCCTCGGTAAGACCCACCCAAACTACGCCGTCGTGTCAAGTTCCCGAAAATTTT
>PNEQ01051342.1:0-118335 GCA_003012365.1 Medauroidea extradentata
GACTATTGAGTGCATATGTTGGTATTCCTTATGTGCGGTGCTGGGCTAAGGTTAACTCTACTACAGGTTAGAAAGATCAATGTTATAAGTTTGTCACAGGGAATATTTCTGACGCTTGAGCGCTCCAGGTAAGGGGTGCAAACTGTAACACAGAACTTTTGATAATTTGAAGTTGCATGAAGATAATAATTTGAAATTCAAAGTTGGTTTGTGTACACTTTAAAATTAAATTTAATGAATTCTATAGTTTCCAAGCATAAAATTTTCTTTTCAACGGTTTCGAATTTTATCTGGTCTCTTTGCGATAACAGCGAAATTAGCGGCAGAATTTTTCCCTTAGCCAAACTCTCTCATAAGAAAACACATTTTCTTTCTAACCTGTAGTATAATTAACCGTTGGGCTAAATTATGTGTATGTTGCCATGCCTGGTGAGTGGTGCAAGCATGTGTTATGATGGCAGGCCTAGTGGGCGGTGCTGAGGCTAGAGCAGGACTTCTCAATTAAATGTACCTTCGCGCCACTTGCTTCAATTTTATAACTACCAAAAACACTCGGAGGCCAAAATTAAAAAAAAATGCAGTCTATAATTATAGGCATTGTACGGAATCGTTTAATTGAACTTAATGTTAGTCTAACATAAATAATTTTCATACGCAGAGATTACATTGACCTAACTATAACTATTAAGAAATAGCCTCTAAATTATTATAACAAAACATTTTCGCTGATTTCTGACATTTTGATGGCGGGCCAGTAGAAATCTCTCTGCGGGCCGCATCTGGCCCACAGGCCGCCTATTGAGAAGGCCTGTGCTAGAGATTGAATGTTAGCATGCCTGGTGAGTGGTGCTGAGGCTAGAGAGTGTATGTTGGCACGCCTGGTGAGTGGTGCTGAGGCTAGAGAGTGTATGTTGGCACACCTGGTGAGCGATGCTGAGGCTAGAGAGAGTATGTTGGCACGCCTGGTGAGCGACGCTGAGGCTAGAGAGTGTATGTTGGCACGCCTGGTGAGCGATGCTAAGACAGAGATAAGAGAAGAGTACATATGGAGCATTAGCAGCCGATACTGAGGCCAAGCTGACTTTGTTTATTCCGGTTGCAATATGGCGGAGGGCAATCAGCTGTTCCTGTATATGTATTGAGAAACGAGGTTATGGCCGCCAACCCACAGTCGCATTATACTCGTTGCTATGGTAATAAACAACATTTTTCAGGTTGCAATATAGCGGATGGGCTCCTCCCCCTTCTGTCTCAAGGCTTTATACCCCTCGCCATAGAACATACCTTATGCTCCATCTGTATGTTTCTCTAATCTCTGTGCTAAGGCTGTAGTATGTGTTATGTTGACAGGCCTGCCGGCACAGTTACCTAGGCGAGCCTCAGCCTACGATGTGTACACGACGCGGGACGCTCAGGCCGGGGGGCGGCAGGAGGCGGTGGAGGCAGCTATGGGGCGGCGCCCATCTTTCCGTGTCGGCAAGCCACCCGCCATCTATGACTTCGACGGCAGCGCCGCTGACGAACAGAAAGGTAATAACTCACAAACGTCTCATATTGACTTCCAGCAGTCAGTTTATAGCAAGTAGATCAGCTGAGCTTAGTAACGACTATCTAGTACGTACAGATCATCACACGCGTATTATAATTATTAGCAGGGACTACATGTAAACTGAAGTGTATTCTAGCCTGACAACTATGAGGAGGGATGAGTTGCACGGCCACACACACATAACACACAGCGCACATCTTCCAGCGAACACGTGGCTACTTGCTACGTCGATACCTGCTCAACGCTGAGGTTAATGGCACTCATTTTCAAGCATTTATTGTAACATCGATAAAAAAATTAAGTACTGTAAACAATTACCATTGGTGTCTTCTCAATACCCCTGAATACTCATTACTCCTAAATTATTTGTTTCCGACAAATGCTTATCTGGCGAAAAATATTTGTGTTTGTCTCCTTCATCTTCCCTACTACTTTGGGCACTGAATTTTTGAACAACCTGTTTACAGTTTAAGTATATTAATAGTTGAAAAATACTCTCAAATACAATATTTTAATACACACACTCTAATTCACAAACATAAGCTTTTCTAAATCCTTAAAGAAGAAACTCATAACAAAAATATTAACTGTATCGCTTGTGTTTACCGAGTTATTACAAGGAATCTATGGCCCGTTAAGACTTATAACCTGAACAGAAAAGACTATTTTTTTTTTCAAAAATTCCCACTATGTATTGTGAATTATTTTCAATATGTAAATTTTATAAATCTTTGTTACTGTGGTTGATGGTCGGCCAATAACAAACTCTATCCAGTAAAGTGGGCTTGGCCGGACACAACGAGCATTGATGGGAGAAAACACAGAGACCAATACATATTATGTTACGGAAGACATACATATAGGTGAATCACGTATAGTTTGTCTAGAAAGTCAGAAAAATATAACCCAGCCTAAAAGAATTACATCTACTACAAGACATTAACGAATATTCTTTTGAAAGTCACAAACCAGAGAGTAAATAAAAACATCAGGTATATAAATGTTACACTTATACACAACAAACAGTAAACATTTCAGAAGATGAGATAGTGTACCTCTTCGTAGCTGGAAGGCACAACTGTCAGAGATGGTACAGGATGTCCAGAAATTACTCAAACTCACCACGAGAATTCTGGGCTGGTTTAGAGACGAAAATATTAGTGGAAAATTGTTGTACGACGACGCACAGAAAAATCTGTTTCGTGGTGGCCACAAAATGTTTTGTCAGTACGGACCTGACCAACGTTTTTTGCAGTGGTTACAATTTTTTTTTGCTGTCACTGCAAAACTTAATTGGGGGCAGCAAAGATTTTTTGTAGTTACCACAAAGAAAATTGGTAGCATCTCTTGCACTCCACAGATATCGTACTACGATTGGATGTAGATTTTTTGGACATAAACCAGTTGTAATATAAAACAAATTTATATTTCCATGCATGCACTCCCATTGCACAAATCTTTCAAAATTCTTATCTTATTACGACTCTCCTATCATATTATGTGCTAGCTTTCAAATCCGTAACAGTCCCAGCATGGATCTTCGTTTACTCTACGTAACAAACATAAAATAATACCTGGACGTGGAGTAATACGTTGCCACATTTTGCACGTAACATGTCATCTTACAACATTTCGCCACAAACAATTTCGTCTGCAATTCAGCACAAGTAAGGTGTGCTGGGCTTATTATGCTGCCATTTCGGAACAACTTATACAACCTGCCGTACGCAATCTAAGTATTTACAAACAACTGCGGATGGCCAGTTTGAACTTGGTAAGCTTACCAAAAAAATTTGTTTCAATTTTACTCTTAACGATTGATGGCCGAGAAACATGTTCCCATTTCCACGTCTATTTCAAATCGATTTCAAAACACGGTTCCGAAAATTGCTATGTAAACGGAATTCAAATCGATTTTAGTCTCATGGTCGTTACACCAAAAATTGGGATCGTATCGGATTGATCCGGGCGTAAAATGACACGTAAACAGGGATCGTATTGAAAGTGAATCTAAAGTGAGTAAACACATTTTATTTTTTCGGACTGCAAATTTTCGGTTGACTGGTGTTTGTTTGTTGTCACAAAATGTTGATTGTTACTGTGGTATGAGGGTGTGGTCCATAGATGAATGTTTTATCTTTATTAGAAATCATAAGATAGTGAGAAATAGTCCAACTTGCGTATCTAGTAGAGTGAATAATAAACAGGTGGCTGTATTATTTTATTTATTTCATTTGAGCTAACATAATTATAATTTTACCAACATTAGAACTTACGAATATTCGTCCAGTGAACTGAAATCGGTTTTAATCACATCCAACGTTTGCATGTAAACGGGTATCGTAATCATTCGGGATTTAACACTTAAGGGCGCGGTCTACTAGAATTGTGAAGAGGCGCGCAGACCTTTAACAATCCTGATTTCATTCGAAAACCATTCAACGTGTTGTCACGCGGTTAGGCTACGAAAAGCATTTGGATCTTAGTACAGGTCTATAATATTGCCATTAACTGTTATTGTTCCTTACGTGTATTTTTTTGAATATGAAAGTGGCCGAATCGGGACTTTTGATGCTGATTTTTATGTAAGAGTTTTCATTTTCACGATATTCTGAATATTATAGACCTGTAAGGCGACTCTTTCCCTTTCGTCACGTAAGATAAAATTATATGGTCACAGCTTAGTGTCCCACAGTAAAACAGTTCGGCGGGAAGCTTGCACGCTAGTTCAGCGCTTGACTCGTTGAGGCGACACGGCATTTGATGCGCGCTTCAAGGTCGACCTTACAGCTCCGTCGCTTCTGAGCCTCTCACGCGCGGGTAGACGGCGGCCTAAACGACACGTAAATGTAGTAATTACACGGTTACGCCTTCAATAACACAACTTCCGGCTGTCTTGCAATATTCCTCTAGTTTCGTTAAAGCAACCATGTATATTGTTAGAATTTATTGGTTTGTGAATTCCTCCGAGATCGCTATTTTTCTGTTTTTTTTTTGTGCGTGTTTTTTATTGTTTTTTATTTTTTATATATTGTATTTTTTTTTGTCATTCAACGCAAGTTTGATCAGCGAAACATGAGCAATGGCGTATGTCCACAAACCAATAAATTCTAATTGTAAACTCCTATTGCAACAAACATTTTAAAAGTTCATTTATAATATTGCCTGTATATCAGCCGAATATATTATATAGGTGCAACAGATTTACTTGATAGCATGCGACATATTTTAAGAACGCAACATCATTTACATCACTCGCTCTTCGGACCCCTGTAAGGACTCCTTTAAAAATTGACTCACTTAAAGACTGCCACCTTTAGAAGTCCCTTTGAAGACTTGTTTTCAAGACTTCTTTGGAAACTATATTTAGGTTGCTTGTAAATGCTTCCTTGAAGACCAGCTCATTTCTTTTTGCGCCATTTGTTTTTGTAAATAAAACAGTGAAAGTAATAAACACAGTGTATGTATTTAGCGGTCTCCTCAATTATCATCTAAAGCCACAAAAGGACGCTTCTGAAAAGTACAATTTTAAGAGTGAGTGATAGTCACCGTCTTGAATTTTTGCATTTTGTGTCATTAATATTCCTTCTGGATACAATTTGGGAACTTTAACCTAACTCCGGAATAGAATACATATTGATAGAATTTAGGACGCAACAAATATCTTCTTGTCGTTTCTGTTCTTACAGACAGAATATCGGTTAGACAATTATTATTTCCTTCTTAACTGCAGTTCGATCTGTAACAACAATAACGGAAATAAATATTTGTGACGTCTTCACATTCTATAAATATGTATTCTATTCAGCAGTTATGTTCAAGTTCCCTGAATTAACTCAGAGGAAAAGTTGTGGCACAAAATACAAAAATTCAAGATGGTGACTACTACTCACTGTTAAACACTGCAATGCGTTACCTATTTTTAGGAGTATAATAGCTCTATGGACGTGAGCAAGCTCGCGTGCACACTGCAGAAACATTACTAATAATAATATACAACACGGGAATCTTGCCGTACTTCAGGTTGTAAATACAGCGAATGGTATTGTTACTTATACAAGTCTAGTAACATCAGTATAAATTTCATTGTTTCCAAAAAAAAAATGTTTAGGAACGGTACCAATGATCTAAAGGTAAAATTATACCACATTAATTTTCTTAACGCACATATATGTCATTATGGTAAGATTCCGTTTTTTTTTTTTTTTTGTGTAGGGAAGCACAACTCTGCGAGAGTTCTGTAATGTGGCGTGTTCTTTGTCTAGTCCTCAACCTTTGCTGTGGCGCTAAGCTAACCCTCATTGCATGAATAGCCCGGGTACAACAAGTCACCCCGGTAGATCAGATGAATCCTGGATGTTATCACCCCGATGTTCCACATTCCTACTTCCCCTTCCTCCCCTTCCTACCCCTTCCACCAGCACCCTGGACCAGTTCGGGCGCTGGTGGGGGAGATTGGTTTTCGGGCCGGTCTATTTCCAGGGTGCTCGACGTGGGACTACGATAGCAGAGCGGGGAGGGGGAGTGCGGGAAATATTTGGCCTCGCTTCTCTTAGAGAACGTGCTAACTCACTCCTGCTCAAAGCACTTGTGAAGCTATATAACGCGTTGCTCCGGGCAGAACACTTCTAGCATAGGCGCGTTCATATGAGAGCTATTTTGTTCTCTGAAATACAAGAGAACCTCGTTAATACAAACCCTGTTATTACAACGTTTTTTTATTAATACAAAGTGGTTTTCTTTTCCTGACACTTTGAATGTGATGAGAATAAAGCATTAACTAATACTCAATAAAAATATCCTTTAATCATAATACAACTTAGCGTCTAGTTCAGAGGTTAAAATTTGTAATTGTGGTGAAATGAATAGTTGTATTCTGGGGATAAATAGCCGGAAATATTATTCACAACAATTTATGAGTACTGCAATTACCTGATAATACACACCTCAATATTACAAACTTCAAAAGTGTAGGCCTCGTTAGGTTTGTATTCAAGAGGTTTAACTTATTATATATTAATCTGGACGCCGCCCTTAACTACGCTTCACTTTCCTATCCAGAAATATATCAATAAAATAAATATTATAATATCTAAATAGAAATTTTCTCCCCTTTTTCGTTTCCAGTGAAAGGCGAAAAGGTTTTGAAGGATCTAGCGCAAGTTTCAGACGGTTATGTCAGCATAGTTTATGCGCTCTTCCTATAACGTATGAAACCACAGAGTTTAAAAAAAAACCTAATAGTAAAGATGTAACTCTTTACTTATTGGTTCTAAAGAACATTCAACCAGAATTTTTGAAAAATACTGCGTCAGGAATAATTGCGTAGACCTATAGAAAATTATCGGCAAAATTATTACTTTACGTGCATTTTAAAGTTACATCAAAACTAAATATAAACGTTATAGATGCAAGTAAAAAAATTCAAGGAACTGAAAATATTATTCTAATGAGAGGAAATAAATACAATTACCTATCTGTTTCATGGATGTGAGTTTCATGGGCAGAGCCACTAAGGACGTTCCGGAGGGAACAAATCATAACTTTATATTTGTGACATAGACGTTACTTGGGTGTTCATATCCTTATTACAAAATATAGCTAAGCCGATTTTCCTTAAATGGCATTTCAAAGTCAAAATTTGCAAGGTTTTGCTTCACACACCCCTCTCCTCCGAAACCATTTAACATAGTGAAACTAAATAATTTGCAGTGAAAGTTAAGTGTCACGGGCTACAGTTTTATGCATATGAATGCCAATTAACAATAACGTTTTTAAAAATTCTGAAATTTAGAATTGTTTTCCCACTTAGAATTTTTTTTAAATACAGAAGTATTTTGTATTGTGTTCTTAAAGACTTAAATCCCTACCCTGTGACATGTAATTTCACTTGTTTCATAAACACAGACAACCATCTTTACTCCTCACATTCTTTTTACAACCTATTACCGGTACTTAACTTTCTTTCCCTTCTAAAATATGTAATTCATCATTATTCTTCAAATGACGCCTGAAGCACGTAGGAAAATGTTCTAATATTTAAAAGTGTTATGTTTATGTAAGATTTATTTAAGTATGAACTACCTCCACATCTGATAAGTGACCAAGGATAGAGTCCTTCTGTATATTTACTAATTAACTTCACTACTTAAATATTGTTTAGTTTTAGTTTAATTGATTTTAAAAACGCTTGTTTTTTTATTTTTTTACGTTTTTTTATTAATATCTTCCTCTTTATTAGACTAGATGACATCTGTTAACTTATAATATTTCTTTAAAATTTTGAGATATTCTGGTACAAAATTACATAAGATTGTCTTATTACAAATATTATAAGTAGCTGGTGTATTAACAAAAATGTCCTGCGCATATAAATTAATTGAACACAATATTTAACGTTATACATACAAAATTATAAATAAAATTAATTAAGTTTTATTCCTGACACAATTTTTATGATATAATTATTAAATGATGATTACTGCTATAGGATTTGATTTTATAATATCCCTCTAACATCTTTTAAGAACATGAAATGTTTGTTCTTAATTTTTAACAACTTTACTTCTTTGGTGGTCCATCATGTAAACGTTTCCTTAAACTACCGTTAGTAACCATTTAATATTAGAATAATATTAGTTACCTTAGATTTTTCAATTCAGAACAATACAGTTTACGTTTGGGCGGAATTTATTATAACCATGCTCTTTTAAGTATGTGCAGATTTTGTGTAGACTTTCGTAACGAACTGAACACGTTTAAAGTGCACTGAAGTGTCACACAATATCAGGCATTGCTTTTTTTGTTTAGGCGATCATGTATATGGGAGTGTCACAGCCTGCAAATTTTTTAGGTTTTTCACAGAGTTATATCATTTTCATACTCCTTTAGAATAACATAATATTTATAAACGTGATATGTTGTATACTGATTATAGGTGTGTGTATATATATATATATATATATATATATATATATATATATATATATATATATATATATATATATATATATATATATTCCAACTGTTTTAGTGTGCATATTGAAACAAATGCCAAAAAGAAACCATATTTGACTAGTCCCTTACTTCTCAAACCTTCAAGAATTAATACTTTTCAACGCAATTATCTCTTTTTATTTGGGTAAGTGTTGAGGAACAGAGAATGTTGTTTAACGGAGCGTTAGACAAAAAGCAACGATTGGGTGGTTATTTGTATAAACAACATGACAATCAAACAAAATTATTACAAAATAAATGTTTATTTATAATTTTGCTGACGTTACGTGGCACTGTCTGTATGTTCTTGATTATTGTTATGAACCTTAATCATTGTTGTTTTTCGCAACGTTCTTGGAGACATTATAGCCGCCATATTAGTATGTAGATGTTATGAGTGTTAACTCCTGTGAGCGTAGTGTATTCTTCTGACCTTATATAACACCACCCTTAACTATAGTCATGACTCTCGTATAATGTTGTCCAGTTTAGGGGGTAGATTATAAACTGTGAATTACGGTACATGAAAGTATATAAAGAAACATGCTATGTCTTGAAGTGTTGGAGCCAATGGTTTTCATGACTGCAGAGCTTAGTAGCATTTTAAATGGTTGTAATACACTGGGATTTATTTTGATTAACCGTGGTGTCGAAACCACTTATCCACCACTTTTAAATTTCTTATGTGTGTACCCTATAATGAAACATAAACAAGTGTTCTTAAAAACGTTAATTAAGTTATGGTAAATAAATTGTCACCGAAAATGTTTATTTAAATTCGCAATATATTTGAAAGTCAATAAAGACAGAGCAAAATGAGTTACCTTTCAAGACAAGTTTTATTGTTTCCCTTAGAAAATAATTTGACATTGAGACGTCTTTCTTTAGAATATTCTACTGCCCCATAACTAAAAAATAAAATCAAACGTCAAGCTTAATTAATCAGACACTACACACGCATCGCACTAGAAACGCGATTGCTTATAAGTTTAGCCGAAAGTGTTTTCTGTGAATACTTATTTGTTTAGTTTTAATAAAGATTTCAGATTGTCGTAGTTTTGATATGAACGTTTCTTGCAAAAAATAAAACAATGTGCCAAACCTCCATAACGGCGTAAGAATGTCCGCAAGAAACGGAAAGTGAAAAGTGAAATTAGGTATCTCTGTTCAACTGGTCTGGTTTTTGTGATGCGTTTTCTTGAAGTGTTTTGGATATAAGGTTATCTGGTAGGAAATGTTTCTGTCAAACTTGCTTTGGTTGGAGAAATGGCCTGAACGTGCTATACTATTCGATTCTTGGAAAGAGCATGGGTCTTTGAGTGCGTCGGTTGCTCGAAGTTGTTGTCTGATCTCATTGAGTAGCATAACTAATAATTCACATGTTTATTTTGCTAACCGAAGTTACAGCAGCATTGCGGTTAAAAAGTACCAACCACGAACTATTATTTAAAATAAGTGACACCCACACACGCGTCAGTTATCAAGTAGAGTACAGCTAGTAAGCTTTCAGCGAATAACAAAACGAGTTAACGTTACTGCACTTAAGAACTTAATTTTGGGTCTGTTGATATTTGCGTAAACTCTGCAGCATATTACTAAACGAGTGTGATGAGCTACTCTACACTTAAATTAACGAAGGTATGAAGCCACATTGTGACCAAAAATAAACAAAGTTGTACAATGTAGGTAGGCATACTGATCACTGGTCAGTTTGTAGATATTTTCTCAAATAACATTGTCTTGTATTGCATTACAAGAACTTGTATTTTTCACATAGTAATATATTTACTTGGCATATACGGATTAGAAAAATCTGAGTAATGTGATAAATCCATACATGAAAGTTTCGTGAGGTACGTAATCGACGTTGTAAAACAACGATTGGAAAATTGTTCTCTTTAAAAATTTTATAGTAAGCGAAAATGGTGATTTTTCTCCTTACTCAAATGATATCTTTTTTTTTAGTTTCATAACAAGGGAGAGTAAAATTTACTTAAATAAAATAGTAAAACAAACAATTGTTGACGTATGTTTCATGTTGGCCTGTTATTGCTCAAATAACCTCATAACCACAGCTAGATTTTGACTATGACGTGCGATAGCGCAAAAGAGCAATGTAATGGTTTGTGTGACGAGAAGATAATCACAATTAGTGAATGCTACGACTTGAACAGTAGCCAGTGTAAGTAAGAAATAACGGAATGTTTGCAGGAGAACAGTTATACGAGTGAATGTGATGTGTGTTTTGTTCGCAGTATTTGATGTGACGCAGTCGCCCCTGTCACCTGAAGGAGCGCCAGGACTTATAGCTGAGGATGACCGCAGGACACGTCGAAGAGGATCCCAGCTGTGAGGCCTCACCCTCAATCCTCTCTTTCTCTCTCTACTCACTTCCTCGTCAGTACGCTGACACTGACATGGAGATATGTACCTCACTGCCTGGACACAGACAAGTCTGCATTTGGCTGCAATCATGCCCACAAGAAATAACACACAGATTTCACGCGTTTTCAATGCTATATGGCCTTTTAGGAATTGCCATTCTATATTAGCTGATGAATTCACTCGGACCGAAGGCTTTGGCATACAAATTTGGAGTAACTTTAGTTATTAATAGCACCGTGGTGAAGAACAGATAATTTTTAATGATTAGAGAAAGTAAATGCCAATTAATTAATTACATGAATAACTTTTCAAAAGGTAAAATGTGTAACGAAACTTTTTGAACAAATAGTGTGATAGTGTTTACTTTATACAATTTATAAGTTCATATTTATTGGTAAAGTTTAAATTCTTAATTACGTCGTAGGTAGTTACTGGAAATCATAAAAATTTATAAAAACGTGTTTTTCCAGATACTTTGTTAAAATTATCGACCTAAGCGTTTATATATGATTGAAAAAATAATTCAAATTGGTTGGATCATATTCTATTTACAAATACCTATATTTTAAGTAGTACGTATATGAAGTTTGCTTCGAAACTATTTTCCTTTCCGTTGAAGAAAACCATTTACGAATTCAGTTAAACAACAATCACACACCTATTGTTAGTACTTTTATTATTTTTTTATTATTTAACTTGACTGATTATGGATAGAGTGCGGGCAATAAATGTCTGACACATTGGCCTCTCTCGCGAAAGGAATTTCGAGCTTAAAAATTAGTAAATCAACATGTTAAGTCTTATCAAATTAAGATAGGTATTTCAATATTAAGCAGCGACTAATAATTAATACAAAGACGACAGTTTATAACACACACAATAAAGTGTACCCAATCATACACGTCAGAGAACTCGTAAAATGATGTGTATGTAAATGTATATGTATGTGTATGTGTATGTGTATATGTATATATATGTATGTGTATGTTATGTATGCCCAACCACAACGTACAGAAATATTAATTTCTCTAATCCGCACGAAGATAAGAAGGTTTAGTGCAGTCAACAGTAAACATGATTGTATTTGGTGAAACAAATACGCGTAAAATTTTAATCAACGAAATATTAGTTGCCAGAAACACTAGTCATCTAACAAATGAGTATAGTTGAGTTTAACATAAATTTCTCAAGAAGAAAGAAAAATTTTTCGCGTAACGTATATTGTTAAGCCAAAAGAACTTGTTTTTTCAGTGTCATATTTGTTTTCGTACATAAATGTGTACATGTAGTTGGCTGTACTGAACATTTCTCTTCTCACTACTTCAAATATATAAAACGATTTGGTTAAGGTTCTGTGTCCGGACAAAATAATTAAAACGTCTGAGTAACCAGAAGTACAGTATAGACTTTCACCAACGCACTCTTTGAAGTTCACGGGCTTACATAATCACCTACATGTATTTTAAAGTAGACTCGGTGATTCAGTTTAGAAGCCAATGTCATAATTACCTGAAGTATAAATCTGCAGGATATACTGATAACCTGTTATATATTCGAAAATATTTTCGACTTCAGAAAATTAATGTCTTAAAACTGTATTCTTGTACTGACACCATAATCCATGAAATCGGTATTTTTTGCAACAGTTTAAAACTGTTTTGCTTACGATGCTATACAAGAAAAAACAATAATGTTCAGGTGATAGAAAATCTGAAATTGATTTTCTATGTGTAGCTAGATCGTTGACGAGCATGTCAATTTTTAATTTTTGACAGACTGCCAACAATGGCGTACTATGTGTCTGAGGTTGAGAAAAAATAAAATATTTAGAGAGAGAGAGAGAGAGAGAGAGAGAGAGAGGGAACATTTTTTTCCGGGGCTAACTGATCTTACTGCCGTTGAAAGTTGTAGGTCCGGATGTATATAAAATTCTTTCCTCCTTTTTCCCAGGAGATCATCTCAGCCAACGTCGGTGGATGAGCTTCAGAACTAGTCAGACATTTGTGCCGTCGCATCCGGAGGGCCGTAAAATTCCAACGTCGTTCATGTCGAACGGAAAAGTGGCAAGGACACGTTGCTGCCAGACTATAAAGCCACGTCATTTTATTTTTTTTACGATATCCCGGGCAGCATTTTCCCCGAGGCGGTATTTCCAGGGAGCGCCCGGTTTAGGCGCTTCTTTGCCGCACGTGCTGCGCTGGTGATATTAGGTTCTCCCGGACCTCTCCTCCTCCCGCGTGTCAGCCCTGTTCTGCGGGTTGCAGGCACTGCCAACCGCAAGGGGCTGGCTTCCCTGGCGTTATAGCTCGTACCTCACATTCTGGGGCACATCTCTGTCTTTAATATAGTGCCTGCTTGCGCTCCACCCAATAAGTTTACATAACAATCAATAACATTGGAAAGGATTAAGTATAAATTAATCGGTTATCAATAAATCAATCGTAAATATAACACCTTAAACTAACTACGTCAACAAAATTTGTTTACCGTTTGATCAATTAACTAAAAATCATTTTGTCTCAAAACACTGAAAGATGCAATTGGTTATGTGTAGACTAATTTTTTTGTATATAGGCAATTTCTAGGTTTGTATGCTGATAATAAGTCAAACAAATTATTTTTATTGCAAACTTATGTCTCTAATATTTCAGAAGGTTTATTATTCCTTATGGAATTAATGCATATAAAGTCCTGTTTTGTGTTTGTATTTATGAAGTGCCTACTTGCTATGGTCTGTTAAACTTTTGGCCGGGACTTAAATATTTTCGTAAATAAATAATACACATTGTTGAATAAAATACATATGCGCTGCTAAAGGACACATGCTAATCCTCTACATTATGTGTGCTTTTCTCATGAGACACATTTATTTTTTTCTCCTTACAATACATTTTATTCCTTTCAATGATTTAGTTGTTCCTGACTTGAATTTATTGACCTAATGGATAAGTTTAATTTATTACTATTTTTTTCTTAATTTTCTATCACGAAAATGCTAAATAAAATCTACGTAAAACATTAGTTATATATGCTAGAAGAATAATTTACTTAATCTTGGCAAGCAGGTTCTTTAAGTACAACTATGAATAGAACTGTATCATATGACAGCTTCTATCTTATTACAGTCACTAATTGCGAATTCAGGTACCGATGGTTAGAAGCGGAATTTTTACAAACAAATCAACAAGAAAGCGCTAAAATATCAATAAATAATAACTTCCGTAGGTAAGTAGGCCGTTGTTTTGCAAGCTATTACATTACTAAAATTATTGACCACGCTCGTTTCGATTGATACAAATTGACAGCTGTACCTCGCATCTTATGCAAGCGGTTTTACTGATTAAATTGTCGACAGTGAAAGTATTAGAATATTTTCATACAATTATTTTTTACTCTTCTCTAAATTCAATAATTTAAAATAGAGTTTGGAAACTAATAGTGAAGCAATAATTTGTTAGATTGCATTTTAACTAATACTATCAATTAAAATAAATCATTACGCATAGCATGTGTATGAAAAATTATGTATGACATAAAAAGTAGTTCAACTAGTAAAATTTTGTTTGCCACAGTCTTTATTACTTTTTTATGCATAGTGTAATTATTAAAATAATTAAAATAAAATAGTTGCAGTGTTATTCGTTCAAGGTTTACACTAGCAGCTGTAGAAGTAGTGGTATTTAAAGTGTAGCGTGCAGGTAGGAGTGCATGAGTGGTGCGGCCGGTGCACGCAAGGGAACGGCACATGAACGTGGTGGTGCGATGTGTGCGCAGGCCGGACGGTAGCACGAGAGCACTGCCACATACACCAGCTGTCCCTCCACCGACCAGGACGTCACACGACGCTGGGGACCCGGTCAGACGCCAGGCCTCTGTGGCTGATGGCGAGGCCATCAAGATTGTCATACATGACGTCGACTCTGACTCCGCCCTCGGCCAAGGTAAGTCCTGCGCTTGCCTTTATTCTCTATACATGATAGTCTTCAACTGCAAATGTTCTATCTGCAGGAACGGTATATATCATGATTCCAAAGATTCTTGCAAAGGAGGTAAATTATGTAGTGAAATGATGTGGACATATGCTCTTGGAATGACAATTTGTTGAAACACTTGGTGAGAGAAGGCATTACCTTTTCCAGTTTTTGAACAGAAAAATGTGTACCGGGTCCATACCGGGAATTAATAATGTTTTTGGACAATGTTGCGATGGTGCTAAATGGTTTAGTGAAACATTGTGGACATACGTCATTGTTCTGCACTGTATTGGCGTATTTCCACGATAAGGTGTTATACAAAGTTGCGCAGTGACATTTTTAAATCGATATTTTAAACGTTTTGAACTGAACGTTATACATATATATACGTGAGATAAACAGAAAGTTTGTAAATTGATAATGCTCAGTCTAGTCGTGGAACTTGGTACAGTTTTTGAGTGGTATCATGTCTTACATTGAGAAACAAATGGGAAGACGTGTTATCTTCCTACTAACGTGTGTCATTTTTATACATTTTTATTCTGTATGTAAGATAACGGTTAAATACAGATACAAACTATGTGCAAGAATGTCAGGTATCATTATACTAAAGAGTAGAAAATAAGATGCAGTATAGGCAACCATGAAATATTTGTAAATGGCAAAACATGGGTGTTTTCCATCCAATAAAAATGGTTGCTTAGCAGCTTGTGATATGCACTAAGTATAACCTTTGATGATCTAACAAAAAGCATATGTTTTAAACAATTCAAACAGAAAGTGATGACATATACGTACAAAAAAAACAGGAAATTTGTTAGTAATGTATATTGTTTTATAAATACTTCACAACTGGTATAATTGTTGAATGCTATTATCTTTCTAATTCAGAAAGTAATGCGGTATTATATTGTTTTCCTTTTTGTGTTTGTAATCTTCGATCATTTATGTTATTTTCGAAGTCGACCTACTACGCGGCATTTTGATTGAAAACTTTCTGGGAAAGTTATATTGGGTAAAGGTTTGAATCCGTGCACTTAAATAAACATGCTATGTCATTTTTATGTCAATAAAAGTGGTGATATCAAGCTATGATGACTTTTTTGTATCTCATTTTGTTTAATGAAACATAATTTTTTACACACTGTTTCTTTCATTTCACTCAAGATTTTATGTATGTTAGTTTGAAGCATACGAGATTATTATCTTACGCCATAGTTCGTGTTTTGTTTGCCATGTCTCATTATGCGGAGTGATTCTTCATGCGTGACAACTAGTGCTGTACAAAATTGACGAGAATATTGCAGAATATTTCAGCGTCTTGAGCGTAGAAGTGATGTGAAATTCCAATGTCGCACTAAAAGTTTCTATTCTCGGACATCAGGTGTGGGAAACCGGCTAGGTTAATGACTACATTATGCCTTAATGGATAGTCAGCAGAAATGAAAATGGAACCGTGACGGCTGTAATATGTCACCTATAAACGATCTCGGCGAACGTTTTGGAATCACAAGATGACGGGTGTGTTTGCGAGCCAATCAGAGCTGTTGAGTGTGACTGGAGCAAATATTCACCCCTCCTGCCCTCCACTACACTCCCTCTAGGGCAGAGTTGATGGTCACTAATGTGGTCATCGTACGTGAGAGCTAAGAGCTCAAGTCCAGTGTAAGGGGGGGGGGACATGGGGAGGGAAGGTTGCTCTGCAATTAACTGACACTAACATCTATACTCAGGACGTGTGTCCAACCATACCTTGAAGGTTATGCCTACTACAGCTTGTAGCCACGGAGTCATATATAACATGTATGTTACAATTAAGTACTTTTCAACCGATGCAATTATATTTAATTTATTAAAAATAACAGTTATTATGCTATAGCTGCTCAGAGTGTTGGTGTGACTAAAGACGGAGGCATATATCAGTTCCTGTAACATAATATCTGTTGTCGTCCAAGGAAGCCTACTATCGTCAACTGTGTTATGTTGGTTGTATTGTCTTGTCTACAAACTTTTATATAGCTGTGTTCATGTGTGTTGTATTCAATAGTTTTGTTCATCATTGTCGCCTGTCTCATGCACCTTGTTTGGTTCTTGTATGTTATGTTTTTCTTTTTCTACATATTTTGTTACCATTATGTACCAACTTTATTCCTACTTCGGAATTATTTAAATGTTTGTTAAATTCAGCCATTTCTAGCTTCCTTGGTTTGTTTATTCGTTTCTTTGTTGCTAATCTCGTGCTTAGGGCGTTTATGATACTGTGGGTTCTCTGCGGTTTGATATTCGCTACCCATGGAATATATTCAACAAAATGCATTAGTATGTCACAGACACCCATTGCAAACTTAATTCATAGAGTACTTAAATTAAAAAAAATATCTTCTTGAAACAATTTTGTACAACATTTCTGGAAGTAAACTCTAATATAACATACTTGGCCAACTTTTTTATTTAACATATGTCAATTATACAAATAGCATGATTAAAATATTGCAAATAAAGTTGGCCAAGTATACTATGACATTATACTTCCACAAACTTATAATAAACAAAATTTTTGGAAAATCCCTTACTATTAAAATATTATTTTGGAAAATTTTAGTAGGACACGATTGATTTACAGAGATTCACTTCAAATGTAGTTTACTGAAAATATGTTTATTTTGCCGTTAATTTACTTTTTGAGTTTCGTTGTAGAAATAAATATAGACAGATCCTTAAACGTTGTCAGTATTAACTGTTCCAAGACCGTACACTCAGAGGTAAAAGTGGCATATGTCTGTCTAAGTTCTGAAACTGCAAAGTGCTGCTGGTATTCTGTTTAATATATCAGTATTTACAAGACGTTAGATTTATTGCTGTGCGAGACCTCTCACGAGAACATTCTTGCAAACATATACAGACTTTACACTTCGATGGCCTGTGTTGATAGCTAGTATTCATTACGTTAGCAAACATACTGTAGTGAACATAACCTTCTGGCCATCACATGTCTGCATTTGCACCATGAATGACGGGAACTAAGGGGAACAGTCTAAGGGAATTCTGGAAATACTGTAGTTATGCAATATAAGAATGCACAGTCTCGGATTATTCGTTGCTACAGACGGCACGCACAAGGGACTCAGGCAGTTTATGCCTTACTGAATAATCAAGTAACAGGAGGGATAATCGTTCAGATATTTGACCTTGAAGCTGCCAAATCACCAGCAGGGTAAGTGGTGGCTAGAAGACAAAAGTCGCAATTTGGTGCGAAAAAAAATTACAATAGCACATGTAACCAAATCACCATAAAATGAAACTAAATACACTGTATTTATGCAAATGAAAAAATTGCATAGCAAATATTATAAAGTGAAGTGTGTATATATATATATATATATATATATATATATATATTTATAAACTCACGTTTAACGAATGCACTGCGGTCGTAGCATTTATATAAATATTTTTATGTATAGCCACTTTTTGGATTCCTGCCATCTTAAAACCCTTAACAGCACTACAACGTTCTAGATCCTGGTGATAGGCAAAACCTTGTCACGTGACTAAAATAACGTACCCTACTCTTCTAACGAGCGAGTTTTCGAAAGCACATTCTCTCTGATAAGAATGTCCCGCTTCTCGTCTCATACTGCACTCTCCTCAACAACTGTAGCAAGCCTTTATAGTAGGTGCTCGAGATACTTATGACACAGTATTACAGCTTTCCTCACCCTCGATTGTATGCCGTAGCTATATTTTTACTCTTGTAACTTACGCACGCAGTTTTAAACTGAACACAATTGTACAAAAATCTTTAATATAATATTGTACATGTCCGTATTTAAATGTTCACTCGAAACAAATGCTCTATAATACGGCGATTTTGTACACTATGCAAATATACCGAACCTGCTATAAAATTATATTATGAAATATTTCTACGTTTTTCATTATGTCATGATTACATACTGCCATTGAAATTTTACATTTTCCTAATTTACCAAATAATTACAATTAGGTTAATTTAAACGATGGAAAATATATTGTTATATGGAACCGTTACTATAATTACACAGGTGCAGTATTTTAGCCAAAGTAATAAAAAATGTCATACTGTACACGTCAATTCAAAAAGTTTGATTTATGCAAACAAATTGTAAACCAAATGGGTTACATATATATGGAACCGTTACTATAATTACACAGGTGCAACATTTTAGCCAAAGTAATAAAAAATGTCATACTCTACACGTCAATTCAAAAAGTTTGATTTATGCAAACAAATTGTAAACCAAATGGGTTACATATATATGGAACCGTTACTATAATTACACAGGTGCAACATTTTAGCCAAAGTAATAAAAAATGTCATACTGTACACGTCAATTCAAAAAGTTTGATTTATGCAAACAAATTGCAAACCAAATGGGTTACATATATATGGAACCGTTACTATAATTACACAGGTGCAACATTTTAGCCAAAGTAATAAAAAATGTCATACTGTACACGTCAATTCAAAAAGTTTGATTTATGCAAACAAATTGTAAACCAAATGGGTTACATATATATGGAACCGTTACTATAATTACACAGGTGCAACATTTTAGCCAAAGTAATAAAAAAATGTCATACTGTACACGTAAATTCAAAAAGTTTGATTTATGCAAACAAATTGTAAACCAAATGGGTTATAGGCGGTTCGGAATAAAGTGAGCACTCGAAAAAGCCCTGCTAAAGATCTATTTCCAGCCAATTCGTATCTTTCCGCGTGTAACAGCTAACGACGGGAAAAGTCTAACCTCCTGGGACACGTCACTTTATGTTTGCGCGTGTGAGATAAATTGTTCAGTCGATAGGTACCTGCATAGTTTGATAAAAAAGAAGTTGATTAATTACACAAAATACAATTATATCGCTGTCGGTTGAATTTACTTCAGTATTGTTGTATTTAAATACGAACAAACACAGGACTATATTGTGTTATTTCGATGCCAACCATACAAGCAGCAAGGCAACTATAGTTAATGTTAAATTATATGCAGTAACGGCTAGTGATATTTTTCAAAGGTTAAATTTTTAGTGTTCACTTTATTCCGAACGACCTATACATAACAAAACGTTATTATTTTATTTTATTATTTATTTATCATGATTGCACATACAGCATGTCAACATGTAAATGTAATGTGCTGTGGATTGTGATTCACATGACTATATGACTATCTCCACGAGTAGTATGAAACATGTTTTTATTGGTGAATAGTAGACGTGACTGAATTTACGTATACATTTTGGAGGACGAATACAATAATGTGTTAGTTTAATAAGGGCTTGTCAAGTGGTTGGTTTTGGCAGCATACTGGTCGATAGTAGGTTATGTCAGCCAATGGAAACCTAAACATCGAACACACCCTCCATATTTAATTTTACTTATGTTCCTGAAACTGGATATTAAGTGAGCAAGAATGTAATTCAAGGCATCGCACAACGTATATTTTTTTACATATACTGTGTGACCGGCCCTTTATGGTAGCCACCCCGATTTATTATATTTAATAGTTATCATTGTCAACCATCATAAATTAATGTGCGATAATATCTATGTCTTGCGACCATTCATTCTCCTCGTCATTGTATCAGGATCACATTGCAATAGTTCTAATTAAGATACCATTACTGCACCAAGTCGTATGTTAAAAATAAGGAATTATATACATTTTGTCTTTGTGAAGACGAGGGAGAGACGAGCAGGCGCAGAGTGTCTCTTGGGGACTCACCCCACCCCCGCTCGAACAACCCCCTAGCTGGTCACGAGGGGAGGGGTCCAGCCAATAGTTATGCTAGTTGTTACTGGATTGTAGATATTTAGTAATTAAGAAATCATAAATGTTAAGAAGTAAATGAACCATTTTATGTAACTGAATGTTAATAGCGACGAGAAATTAAGAAATGGTTTAATAAATACTTCTGGTCGGAATTGTCCTCGAGAGGCGGGGCTATCGGTTTTAAGCTGACTCCTGATTGGCCCCAAACGAACCGGAGCTTGCTGGCCAAGTAAAGCGGGGTTTTAGCTTAAATCAGGATTGGAGAAGCGAGCCGGCATCGGTCCGGGACGGACGTTGTCAAGCCGAGAAGGTCGTCGGCGAGTCGCGGCGACCATAGGGCAGAGTGCCACCGTCAGGTGTCGAAGCTAGGCGTCGAGACGCCATCATCGTCTTTGTTTGGGCGTCGGAACGCCATTAAGATTTCGCCAAGTCACAAAGTATGTCGGGCCGAGACACCTCTGGTTAGTAATTGGAGAGAGACAGTGATTGCGAGGCATTTGATATTCTAATTAGTTGTCGGGGTCTCCGTGCGCGCGACTGTATTCCTTAAGAGCCGTACCGACAAATCGACATCAGTATCGGTCCGCTCCGAGAGGACAGCAACGACGTGCTACCCGGTAAAAAGTCTTGCAACTTTTTCATTGCACTATCTAGTATCAAAGTATCCAGAACTTGCACCCAGCAACAGTAGACGACCAAGCACCCACAGAAATAGTTCAAAAAAATAAATTTAAACGAACGTCGTAACTGGCTTTCAGTATTTCATTCTTCAGCCACCACTAGTATAGTAAAAAATTTTTGTTTCTGAAGCTGAAAGAACTTAACTATTTAAAAGAATCTGTCTGTAGGCCTCAAGTTTGTTTAATATGAAATTACATGTCACTTAAAATTGTTCATTCCATATTTTAAGATTCAACTTAAGTTTGTTGTTACTGCTACTACTATTCCCAGGAAAATTTCTTCAGCCATAACGACATAACGTATGTTAAGTTATTCTGTTTCCAGTGTTCTGTCTTTGCTTTTTAATGAAATGAAACAATAATTCGATATATATATATATATATATATATATATATATATACATGTGTGTTTGTATACGTACGTGTATATATAGCATAGGCATTAAATTTTTGTGTAATATATATATAATGCATGTACCGAACATTCTTGTTTTATATATATATATAAACATAACATTCATTTTGTGCCGATAGGAGCTCACAAAGGATCCCCCCCTTTTTTTTTTCATGAAATACCCTATTATGCGCACTGCTTCCCGTCGTATTTCTGACTTATCGAGAGCTCAAGTTAATGTATGTATTCGCAGCTGTTAATTCTTGGAGACATGTAACTAACACGGAGGGTGGCATGTCTTGTGTTCGCAGGGGTTCGTCCAGGCTCCAAGAGAAGGGTTGTTCTGCGACGAGATCCTGGCGACAAGGGACATCGCAGTGAGTACACACAACACGTTCTTCACGACTGTACTTCCTTTATCATCGTCCTACCTCCACGACTGCTCTATCCTCACCACCTCACTACTTCAACGACCACATGTCCTACACGACTGCATGGCCTTCAAGATTACACGACATTCACGATTCATGACTTTACGATGACATAGCCTTCACAATTACACAACCTTCACGACTTCACAGATCTACTTGATCTTAGTTTCACCTTAATATTTCTTCAGTCACAGAACGTCAAACTTTCACTCTACGTCTACTATATTAACACACAAATCTTGATATAGGTACATTGAAGTTGTGTATAACAACGCATCCAACAAAACTTTGTCTGGAGTTTAAAGGCTTTTATATGAAATGAGGCTGCTACTGCACTCCGACAGCGTCGTGTTAGGAAAAACAGAAAGACCAGAATCTGAGAAAATGAAGAGGTTAGGAAGAAATGCTTTTCTCGTGCGAACCTTTAGTTTTTTTAACTGTTATACACGGTTCATGTTTAGTCGAATTACAGCGAAGATTTTTTGTGTTAAATCGAAGATTACGTTACAGAACAAGTAATTAACTTACGTCTTTTAGAAGAAATAAGACCAATTTTTTCTGTACACAGTATTTATTAAATAAAGTTAGGTATTTTTGGACACATTGTATTGTCCTATGACTGAGATGTAGAACTCAACAAGTGTTAGTTTGTACACCCACGAACATGGAACGTCACAGGATGTATACCGTCATGAGACGGGCTAGTTTTACCCTACTAATAGAAGGCTGTCGTAACGCCCAATATTAGTACGAGAGGAACTGCTGGTACGGGCCGCTGGCTCATGCACTATGTCAAAGCTACCAACCGTGGAATTCTACTTGGACGCTTCTAAGGCTGTTTGCCTAGAGGTACTGGGAAATCTAGGGGAAACTTTGATTGTTTGCTAAATTCCAAAATTCTAAATCGTTGCATGTTTTGTATTGATACTAGTCTGAAGTACTGTATCTCTCTTCAGGCGGCCCAGATAGAACTGTACAACTTCAACAACAATAGGATATAGACACTACAATGTATTGGCGATTATGTTGACGTAAAATAGAGAACAAGGATAAGGTCAGGAGAAACTGAGTGTAAGTATAAGGTCAGGAGAGACTGAGGGTAATTACAAGGTTAGAAGAGACTCAGGGTAAGGATAAGGTCAGGAGAGACTGAGGATAAGGTTAAGGTCAGGAGATATTGAGAGCAAGGATAAGGTCAGGAGAGAGTGAGGATAAGGGTAAGGTCAGGAGAGACTGAGGATAAGGATAATGCAATGAGGGACAGAAGGGTGTGTGTCGATGGTTGTGTGTCGGTGAGCTAAACTGTAGAGCAGGTGGTGTTTCAGCACGAGGCTTCGGCATGCGAGTGGTTGGAGGTAAGACTGGCAGTGACGGACATTTGTTCGCATACATCGTGTGGACAGTACCCGGGGGACCAGCAGAGAAGGCGGGACTGCAACAAGGAGACAAGGTCAGTGCCATACATCCTCATCTTCCATATACAAGTCAGCAGTAGGTTCATATATCCAGGCACTTACTGATGGAGCTTGTGTTTGTACGAATATACTTCATGGGCCTGCAATGAATAACCTTCCTCGCTGTCTATCTTTTGGTTAAGTAATTCAGTGTTAATCAGCCAGAAATTATAACGGTCACACCCAATTCAAATGTAATAAAATGTGCGTTGTTGTATTTACGCGGGTGATTTCGTAGCTATCACAATTCAGTTCTCAGGTTTTTAATGAAATATGAAATAAAATCCACAACGTTTTCCTGTCTTGTGGCAGGTTCACAGTGTGTACGGTAGCAGGCCAGGGTGAAGTTTGGTCCAGGAAATCGACTATCAAGTCGTGCCTGTCGCCCTCCGGTCCGTGGAATGCGTGTTATGGGATGGGGTGAGTGAGGCGAAGGAAGCGGGAATGCCCCGAGAAAGCCCGCCCTCCAACGTCAGCGTTTTGCACAAGCGACAATTCCGGGACCGAACCCGCTTGAGATCAAACCTGGATCACCTAGGTGGAAGGCTGATCCTTCGCACGGCGTCCACTCAGTTCTTGTTTAGCCAATAGTACACTAAATATTTGTTTATTTGGGTGAATATTTGTAGCAGTCTTGGAAGTAGTTTTTTGCGTTGTCGTTAACATTACATTTTTTTTTGTTTCATTGAACTTACTAAAATCACGAGTGAATGATGTGAACAAATGGTATGTGGCAGAGACAACATGATCTCAGTTTTGGTTTCCTATTTGCTAAATACTCCAAACGTAGTATCAATTGCAATAAAAGTGTTTGTATCCCTGATTTTTACAGGTCTGTGTTATGTTATTAACATGTAAAAGGTGTAAGTGTTTATACAAGTCCGCACAACGACTATCTTTATGTTGTTGCATACGGCAATTATAGTGAATACCAGTACAAATTTATTTCCTCAGAACTTTGTTATTATGTGTCTTATTCGTTCTAAAACTTATTATATTGTACCTTGGTGTTTTAGCGTTAACATTCTAATTTCGTATACGTCTTACAAGGATTCCATAACTTCATTAGCCATATATTTTTATAAGCGTTAATTTTGGAAACATGTATTTTATAAACGCTAACCAGTGTTAATTAATAGTAACATTTGAACAAGGAATATGAAAATTACTGTTATTATAAGAGTATAATTACGTAACAACAAGCTAAAACGTATGGTATAAGGTAAGGAACATTCCTCAGAAGGAATTAGTGCTAAATAGGAGATAAAAAATATATAATGCACTCTGTCATATAAATATACGTATGTTAAATGCTTGCTTTTATTAAATTATATATTTAATCAGGTATGGCTTGAGATTCTATAATTTATGATAGGTAAATGTGTACACTATGCTTACAGTAGAATGGCTAGTCTCCATATAAGCAAGTGGCAAAGAAACATAGAAACCTAAATAAGTAAAACATGTATTGAAAAACGGACGCACTTCAAACAAAACCAGTATTAAACTGATACAATTTATATTTGATATATATGTACCGTAGAGAAATTTAAAGCGGAATAGAGGCCGGTAACTGGCGAGTTTAAAATCCATGAAATGTGTAAATATATATTGACATAACCGTGTAAGCGAACAATGATTTAGAGACAATGGAAAATCGTGCCACATTATTTTGCAAAACAGTGCGGCGACCAGCAGCTTGCATGATTGGATGGTGGTTATGTAATTGTTTACAGACGAATCACAAGTATACGGTAGTGGTGCACCAGGGTTATTATTGGCCCAGCCAGATAGGCACACGCCAATACAACTAGAGAAGAATGTCGGATATGGACATTTTATACTGAAGCCTACCAACTATCAACACATTTCCTGCTATAAATCATTATCTCTAGGCTTCATATGTTTGACGTACATCCATAGTCCAGGGTAGCTTTGTTGTCCTTACAGTGCCACAGTACGTGTTATCACGACATATGGCTTACTATAGTTCGCTGAGTCGTATATGTATACATTTTAAAACAATTTTTCATAACCGTTATCTCATTAAAGAAATGTTACTATAGGATACAATGCCAGTGTATCTTTATCCCCAGTATCTTTATTGTGTGGAAAAAGTGAAATTAATTTTCTAAACTAATTTTTTTAACCATTCGCAATGTAAAAAAAAAAAAACAATTCACATATCTGGGGCTTGGTGGAGTAATTCACTAAGTCAAATTTAGTCTGTTTTGGGAAAATTATTATTTATTTGCGATTTTCTTTGTGCTAATAATAAAAACTTCGACTGGTCTCTATTCAAATCAATATGATTTAATCATTTCATATTATATTAATTGTATATTAACCTTGTTATTAAACATTAAAACATTAACTTCAATAAATCCAAAAAATTGACGTAGTGAGCTTCTCCACCAAACCCACGCCTCTCTACAATGTTCGTGTCTCTATACGAAGGACCCTACAATACCCTGGGAGAAAAGTAATAACGAAGAGGTAAGCATGCTGTAGGAAGTTACTTAGGACATGTAGCACCAATGTTGACTAGTTGTGACGTGTGCTGTAGGTTCTGGAGTGGGACGGTGTTCCTCTAGTAGATCGCAGCTTCGAAGAGGTGTGCGCTGTCATGGACCACGCTGGAGAAGTGGCCGATCTTCTAGTAGAGCACGCCACAGACTTGTGAGTCTACTCTGCCATCTACATCCACACAACATCCTTGTTTGAGCTCTAGTTACACCCACACAGCGAACAAGGCGGAGCGTTTGCAAGTACACCCGACTAGTGTTTAAGAGATCCCTTGTTGCATTCAATCTTCAAGTCTAAATCGATGAATAATTATTGTATTACGGTGTTTAGTCACTGATTTTCAATGGAATACTTTAAAGTAATTAAACAAGACATAATTTACTGGTAGTCAGTGCACTGTACTCATTATTTGAACTTTTTAATGCAATAGTAACTTTCCGTTATTTTTTTTTTTAGTTTTATTAGGTGTTTTACTTATCACGTTTTTATAAACTTGCTTTCTTGTCTGTTCGTTTGTCTGTTTGGTACAAATTTTGGCAATTTAAACTAACTTCCATATTAACAAGGAAAAGTAAATTAGATTTTTAAAAGTTTGTTGCAATGGGAATTTACGGTTAGAATTTAGTGGTTTGTGGACATACGCCATTACTCGTGTTTTGGTTGTCAAATCTGTGTTGAATGACGAAGTACGTATACGAACCAAAAAATATATAAAACTCACACAAAAAAATAAAAAATAGCGATCCCAGAGTAATTATATCAGTTTTTTTTCAAAATAATTGTTATGTTAGACAAAAAAGAATTCTAGACATAAAATTAAGTCGAATAACGACACAACACCTAGACACAAAAGACAGACACAAATATAGAACAATATTCCCATTATGAAAAAAGATGGCAACAGAGGAAAAAACAGTGATCAGTGGCCATCAAACACAAGACAATAGACAAGACAACACAAGTTAAAACCAACGAATAAATGCAACGTTTCGGGGATTGCGATATATCCCCGTCTTCAGGCTGAGACACAGCTGGTCGGAACACCAAGATGCGAATGAATTTCGCTAGAAAATTGGGGCTTTATAGCCTGGATGGTCTCTAAGCTGCTCGGCCAATAGTGGCAAAGCATGTGTGATTAGCTGGGCTCTAGGCCAATGAGAGGCAAGTATTCTCCTGAATGGCTGAGCACCTTGTAGTGATGTTGGCTGGTTTTCTTCCGAGACTGTTAAACATAAATCTGTTTATTTGTTTTATTTATTTTTTATTTATTTTCTGTAACACTGCTTCTTTGGGATTGCTTTTTTCTATTAGTTATGTGTCTTATATACTTGTTTCTTCTTGTTCGTTTTCATACATTGTCATTCAACACAGGTTTGATCAGCAAAACATGAGAAGTGGTGTGTGTCCACAAACCACTAAATTCTAATAGGAAATATAATCTTCAACATAGCTAAATATTGGATTTCAAAATCAACTCTGTCTCTTTGTGTTTGTATGTGTAGAAATTTTGTAATCGATTTTAAACTATCTTCCGGATTAGCTTAATACTTGAAATTTTAAACATAGCTCATAACTGGAGAATAATGAAATATTCACTACCATACTTGTATGTATGTTTGTCTGTTCGGTGGAAATTTAGGTTGTTTAGAATCGAATGCAAACTTTTACACACACAATTCTTAAAGGATAAAATAATTACTGATGTAAAATTAGTAATATGGCGCTTTTTTAAAACGAACTCAAAAATATAAAATTTATTTTCCTATAAAAATACCTATGAGATTTAAAACGAGAAATGAGGGGCGAACCATCTTAACATTACCGTGCAAACTATGATGATTTAATAACCTTAGAGAACAGATCTTTGGATGGCCGGCACGGGAATCAAACTTGGGCCTTTTCGAACGCTAGTCTACTGTTTTGTTACTTCTGCACATCACTTGGTGTTTGTACAGAAATAAATATATTTTCCGGTTAAGTACTATACAGACCTAATTATATGTGATTCAGAATAAAGAGAGCACTCAAAAAATCCCTGATTAATTTATATTTTCTGCCAGTTTATATCTTTCCGCTACATGTAAACATCAACATTGCCACGTGCTGTTATTTACATAGGCTTGTATAATGTTTACATTTACGTTACACTGCTCCGATAAATTTTAGCTTCAATATGTACTCATTAAATGCACGGGTGTTGAATATGTGCCATACTCAGTAGTAGGGTCATCTTAGTTATAAATACCTGCGAGTAAACGTCTTATATAACACCGGTTTCTCTGCGTGTACTCTAACGGCGCTGTTACCGTTACGAATCTCGTAAATGCATGCACAGTATACTCGAACTTTTAAATTAAAACCGCCACTAAAAACACACACGACACACGCAACTCAAGAATTCAAGTTCCGTTCAGCATACTGCAATGAACGACGACGACGAACACAAAGAGAAACAATAAATAACGTATATTCTTAATGTGTGAAACAGGTAAAAAATGCTGTTTCTATTTCCAGATACTCAGACTGGCGATCATAAAACAAAACAACCTACATTACTAACGACTTCACATAATTTAGCAATGATATTTACAAACAGTTACTTCTAATACTTTTGAGTGTGTTTACCAGAAACCCATATTCATTACACAACGGACAAACAAATTGAATAACGCAATTCGCTTCCAAGCGAAGCGGCGAAAACCTAACTCTGATGCCATCTGTCGGTGACATTTTAAACTACCTCTCTGTCGCGAAGCATTAGCAGCATGTGCCAACGATAATTGACTCGGTTGCGTCGCTTTGTGCTGGCGCTAATTAAATAAAACTATACAGTCAGTAGGTATGTCAGTAAGAACTTAAGTAAATATTTAAAGTATATTAAATACAGAGAGTTCATTTGCAATTGACGTTGTTTCACTAATGCTGTATTCAAATAAAAAAATACACGGAACTACATGCAATTATTCGCTACTAACCATACAAACAATAATATTACTGTTGTTAATGTTGACTTATGTACAGTAAAGGCTAGTGATTTTTTTCAAAGGTTAAATCTTTAGTGCTCACTTTATTTCGAATGACCTATATCATGTAATGCACGCTGAAAGAAAGGGGTAACTAAAATGGTTTGGTTATTTCATTCGAAACTTAAATTATGTTTTACCTCACGCACACTAATACGAAGGAGGACTTGTCCTGAAATCGGTTAGTATTAATCTAAACCTGTGTTTTTTTTTTTTTTTTTCGAAAAAAAAAATGTGTTTATCAGTTGGGAAAGGTTTGTTACCATTTTACAGTTCATTATTTACTTTTAACAAAATTTTAGTTGACAGCGATGGTGTGCATACCGGTTGCCTGTAGCAGCAAAATAATTTTGTATGATTGCCACAGAATAATTTTAGAGGTCCATATTGACGATAGACAATAGATTATGACATCACCAGTAAGTTGGAAGGATATGTCGAAATTTCGATCACTACATCGATTTATCTTTTCTTGTAGTTGGAAATATTAGCTCCTGAACTATACGTTATTCACCAATCATAGCATCTAATTTGAAAGTTGTAATAACATAGCTAACGTCAGTAAGTACAAGAAAACATACATACAAGAGGCGGTCGCAATTTCAAAAGACCCACCAAGTATTAAAAGGGAAGATGGTTATAAATTAAGCAATAGCTGGGCATATAATTTCAGTAACCACAATACTCGGCTGGATCGAAAGACAGAAGTTAGCTCGCTCACGATTGGCCAAACATCTCAGCCAACAGTTAGGAAAGTGATCAGGAAAGGGCTGAACACCTCAGCCAATCACAACAAAGGAGACCTAGGATTGGCCGACAGCCCAGGCCAACCAGAGAACACCTAGCCGCTGGTTATAGTATATAAAGGCAGGATGATCTTAGTTGTTGCTGCTACAACTTCACGTTGTAGATAGACACCGCTATGTCTTTCGTAACGTTGGGAAGAATTGTGGAATGTGCCTACAACCCGGGAGCCTAGAGCCTATAATACTTTAGCGTGCATACAAGATGTAAGTGCAACACAGCCTTGTGTGCTGTTAAAGGAGGTTATGTTGGAGTGTAGACTGAATGTAGGTGTAATACAGCCTTGTGTGTTGTTCAAGGAGGTTATGTTAGAGTGCAAATTGGATGTAGGGTGCAATACAGACTGCTTTCTTGTTCAAGGAGGATGTGCGACCTACTAGATGATGCCGGCTCTATGGGTTCTGGGCCACGCAAGACTGGAGACACCCTCGGAACACAGAGTGGTAAGTGTAACACAGTTTGAAGTCTTTACAACCTCTCTACCTTTGTCATAATATTTCTGACAACACTCACTCACATTCACACAGAACAACTTACATTTCTCCTTAGACTCATCTGACCACAATCAATGAAGTTTCAAAAACATATATTTCGTAAAATAAAAAGAGAACTTACTCTTAACGCATGTCGGCAGAAAATACCATGTATGCCATTTGTGCTTGAGTATAATTGAGGAAAGTTAGAGAAACATTTTACTAATCTAAATTGGCAGTGTCGACATTTCAACCAATTTTTAGGTTATGTGTTAGGGATTAATTTGGCCTACTCTATTTTTCGTATCTGCACTGAGCTAATTCAATAACCTAATTATTTTCGTGACAGTTAATGAAGGCTTTTGGTGTCGTATAATACAAATGTTAATAGTTTCAGTGTCTCTAAATTATATTGTGGGAGACTTCATTTAGTGAGAAAAGTTCCTTATAGGGAATTCTGAAGAGAAATAGGTGCTACTTGAAAATATTTCCTTCAATAATTTTAATATACATATCTGTATCTCTGACTGTACAGTTTTGATCTACTAAAGACTTCTTCTATAATTTAAAGTTTTCTCTTTTATAACACTTGCACCATTGAAAATGTTTCGGAATAATTTTATTCCAGTTTATAATGACTTAGTGTAAAGTCAGAAATCTAAGTACTAAGAAATGTGTTTAAGTCAAATACGCACGTGGAGATTTTTAGTTAATCTTAGCACTGAGGCATTCATAATATCAATGATATGCAAGATTGCGAAGATAGTATGAAAGATATGAATTCTGAGAACCACATCATTCACTATGATGGATAATACTTATGTTTAGACATGCAGATACTAGTCTGTATTAACTACATAGAACACCAGCCTCGCACGAAGGCGAACCGGATGTGACTTCCGCCGGTATCTATCAGAGATTTATATCTAGGGACATGATGACGCCATATGTTGCCACAAGTGATTTTACGTGATGTGCCTTAGAAACATTGTTACATTATACCACTTAGTTAATGTTCAGATATTTTCGTTATTGCACACTGCATGAAAAGTTACAACATCCAGCAGTCTGTTGGTGCAGTTATTCATCAGTTTTGGTTGTTCTGGTATTATGGTAAACTTATTGCTTACAGTAACTATAAATATTTCCATTATATGCACATTACTCTTCATAACAAACTGCCATTTAGATAGATGAACTTCAGAAACGTTCGACTCATTCTAGCAAAAATTTAAATTGTAATTTACTATCATAGCGAGCTGAGTGCAAGCCAGATATTTCATTGATAGAGGCCTGACTCCTAGTTATAAAGTATTTTGGATTTATTCATGAAATACAACGATTACGTGATCTGAATTTTACGGACATACACGATTTTTTTTCAGTTTATCAATTTGCATACTATATATACACCGCTGAATTATACATTATCTATCATCAGATGTTGGTACATTCAATAATACCGTAGTAAGTAGCCATTTTAACCTATACGGGATTCTGTATTTGATTTCTTTATTCATTTTTTGGGAACTAGTGGATATAAAAACACAATATTTATTAACATACATATTGTGTAAATTTATTTACATATATTTATATCCACTGGTCATAGTAAGGTAAGCACTTTTCAAGACCATCTTTCCAAAGCATCGATGCACAGTATATGTCAGGTAAATCCATACTACGGACTTGACCACGTTTAGTGCACAAATCTATGCATGAAATACGGTTAGGTAAAAAGTTGTTTGGCCCTCATATTGCAAGATGAACGGGAAAGTATGTCATGTTGTTCGCACTGCTGTGGCATTTTTCTCCTAAACACAGGGCCTGCCGAGTGTTTACATATCAAAACGTAGGTGGGTATGCTGTCCGTATACTTGTCTTCTTCTTCGCTTATTTTTAGACGTCTAATGCAACTTAGATCGTAAACTAAGGACTTTATGACTTTTTTACCAAAGAGTATTTTCTACTTATTTTTTATATTGGATTCGCTCGCCAGTTCATATTCGGGTATTACCTTATACTATATATTACTGTGGTAAAGTTAATTAACTTAGATCATTTTAAAATCCATACACTGTGTTATTTACATACAGTGGTGTGTTTGTATTAAGAAGTAGTCGGGAAATACAGCCCTGTTGAATGGAAATAACGAGCAGGGCTTTTTTAAAAGTGCTCACTTTACCTATAACTGACTGTACTAGCTCGAATAACGAGATTCTTGGCTGTATACTGGGAACCTCACAGCTGATGTTGGCGGACGAAGGCGTGACAAGGCATTCACTTACCCTAGACCTTGTTTGTCCACGTGATGAAGCCAAGGCTGCGTGTGATCAAGTGCATGTGTTGTGTGTTGCAGATGCGGATCTGGACAAGGCGCCGACATCACCTACTCGACGGAAACTGCCCAAAACTCCGGTATAGATTAGATTGTCGTGTGTGGGTGTGTTTTGTTTATGTCCCGGGCGAGTTATTGTCTTATGTCTAACATTCCTCTACCAGATATACACCAGTGCCGGTTCACCTGGTTCTTTCTCAGCTTTGTCCCATCTCCTGTTACCACAACTCTACATGTAGGTAGATAGAGAGAGTGATATCTGGTGTGGATATGTTCTCTGTCTGCAGCAGTAGTTTCTTCAACATTCTAGCCAATAACATGCATGATACTTTCTCCAGAAGTTAACCATTTTCACTGAATTCGTTCTTATTTCTTCACACATTATTTTGCCAATCACATTCGTCCTCTTCATAATTTACATTTTACTTATTTTAACTGTATAAAATTGGCGCGATATTATATCTTGCGCAATAATGCAACAGTTAACAACTATTAATTTTAAATTCTGTTCCTTTTGCTATTTGTTCGATTGGTTTTGTTTGAGTTTCTGCATCTTTTTAATCTTATTCTGAATCGTTTGTAAACTCTTAACTCGTTTGACACATACAGTACGTTTATGTAAATTGTATTTCATTATCAGCTTTATATTTATTATTTAAAATATATTATTTTCTGTAATTCAGTCATACACGTATGTATAAGACCGTTAAAATATCACGTAAGGTAAACAGAGATATTTTTTACATTCACTGTTTTCCAAATTAATTGCTTCTTTATACTAGGTTTGTTACACTGTAATTCCAAACTCAACAGCAACCAAAAATGTTATGTATCACGACTATGATAGTGTCAGTTTCAGATTTAAACCCTTATGTTTCCTGATTTTCAAGCTTTTATGCTTTCAGCCGTAGTTCAAACACGGGGCCTTTATTGTGGCGTCTTAATGTTGCTTAGTTGAAGAACATAATTGTTCTGGTTTGATATAAGAACTCACACTATTAGTTATATTTGGCTCTTCTATAAGCAGCACATACACGAGTCCTTTCATATTTCTCTTGGACCAAATTGCACGTGACTAACAAGACAGTTTTGTTCTTCAAGTTTAATGTGATTAATGTAGAATAGTCTTAGGAATATACACTCAGACACACAATGTAACCGTACCTAGGTATTTGCATTTAAAAAAAATGTAGTACCTATGTCATTTACTTGTACTATGAAATATGCCTTCTGGGTGACAAGACACCACACTCCTATTTTCGGACCTCAAACTTCCAAGTATAGTAATACAGCTTGCATGTAATCCCAAAGCTTACGTTAGAAGCCCGGAGGTCTACTGTTATGTGGTTGGCGCTGTCGAACCTTTGTATCCTTACGTCGCCATGGAAACGTAATGGGAATCGCAGACGACATATGAAGAACATTGTGCTGTACCTAGTTCTAGAGCATCCCGAGATTAGAATTAGAAGATCTAGTTACTACTGTAAAACTTGTACAGTACAGATCAGGTAATAGTGAAGACTGTACAATCCCCATATGTATGCACGCTAGCATGCGGCTGCTAAAGTGTTAATGGTGTTATAGTTTACGTCTTGTACATAAATATTTTTTTGCATGTTTCATGGACTGAAAAGCCATAGGTTTGAAATTGATGTTATAAATAGGATTTAGTATGTTCTAGAGTTTATACTTTCTAAATTTCTGTCGATTTCTGTGTCTCCCTTCACCACGACTGTCCTAAGGCAGTTTGATTACCAGATCTCTACACTACCCTTCTCATCCTCTGACCATCGACTCCTTGCAACTACAAAGGTATTTACGAAAAGTAACCATAACGTGTTTACTGGGATAGCTTAGACTCGAGACTTAATTTCACCGATCACCAAAGTTTGTACAGGTTGTTAGAATAAACCTTAGTACAAATAAGTGGTTGAATATCGCAAAAATCCTAAACTAACTTACACATTTTATAAATTGCTATATTTTATACTTAGTCACATTTTACACTAAGCGTTAATAGTAACAGTTTAAATTAGCTTTTATTTTCAAGCGAAAGCTTCGGTTAAAACAAATCACAGGCTTCCGCGGCGGTTTTCAATCAAATAAAGGCTTTTGTGCTGGAGCCTCAAAGACCTTTTCATTGGCGAACTGTAAAGTGTAGATGCAATTGCCAATACAAATACACAAATCTTAGAAATAATTATATCATTGAATTACAAAATTACCAACAGTTATATATTTAATGCGGTTTAAGCATTCATCTCCATTGAAGGCTTGAAAGCTAAGGGTATCGACTACATGGGTTTGGAACATATATTCCAGGTTTGGTCCAATCAGAAGGAAGCTAGGCTGCGGTTATACAAACAAATCAGCAAATCAAAAAGCATCCTGACAGTGTTCGAGCAAACAGATCAGCCATGAAGAAATAAGAAAGGAACAAGCCAGAAAATATAGTGTACAAAGTCATGCTTTTACAAGTATGTAACTGTTCCTCGCTGACGTCACTATAACGAAGCACAAGATAACAACTGCAAGTACTGATGAGATGTCTCTTAAGTACGAAGCACACGATGCCACAGAAACCTGCAATGCCAATATTGCAACAGGTGCAGTGGTTGAATTTACCGTAAAATATATCAAAGTTTTACTCACCAGGACCTCATAATGAGTAGTTTTTGAACTCCAGCAGGTCATATATAAATTCATGCTCGATATTCTGATAACTGTGGAGTGTTTCATTCCACTACTGTTGTGGTTCTACATAGTGTTTCAACGCACACATATGCATAGCATTACTTCACGTTTTATCATCTATCAACAGCAGCTTATAGCTATCTTTGGTACTGAATGTGTTAAGTCACAATTTTATTGAGTGGATTAAAGTCAGAGTTTATCGACTCGACAATCTAGTTAACCCAGTAGACTTAGCCCATTTAAACAATATTTACCTCTGACGGTGTTTCCAAACGAACGAGCAGTGTCCAGGTTTATGTCAAACTGGTTTAACTGCGTTACTTCTCGTAACCGCCTCAAGTGTCCTGTGTCAAGTATACCTGTGCCAACTGTGTTCTGCTGGCTGCCCGCTGCGTTTGTAATGAAGCTAACAGCAAGTGCAACGTTGCATAGTCTTGCAAGCCCTGTATCCATGCATAGAATACCTGTGTGTCAGAAGGTTGTATTTCCACGTGAAAGAAATATTCCTCATAGAGCTTTCACAAGGCAATACACTGAAAAAAGAGTATAGTTGTAGGCACCACACTTCTGTTAAAATAGGGACAACAAAACAGTTTGGTTGTCGGTACTGCTCTGGACAGTTCCTTCAGCAATCTGTTTGGTATAAGTTACCGTCTGGTTTGTAAAAGCAACAAGGCTCTTAGTTTCTCCTACAAAACAGATTGTTGAAGGAACTGTCCAGAGTAATACTGACAACCAAACTGTTTTGTTGTCCCTATTTTAACAGAAGTATGGTACCTGCAACTATTCTCTTTGTCAGTGTACTTTGTTAGTGTATAATCTTTTACGCGCTGAGAACTAATGCATGGGTCACATGTAGCGAACAACAATAACATACATTTCTAGTTTCTCAAAACTTGTAAATACTTTAACATCTAATTTTTTTTTTATTTTTAACCATTTGTAATGAGCGCAGAAATATTGTTTTTCTTTTATTTCACAAACTCCATATTTATAATCTACAAGAATATATAACTAAGAAATTTTCGAAATAATTATGTTTTCTTTACTCAGATCATAAATTATATAAACGAGTAGCAATGAACTATCTTGATGTGAGGTAAATAAAATTACAGAACAGCAGGCAACCAAATGTACCTCTAACCCCTGTGTGACTTCTTTCTGTGATATTGTTATTTAATATATTGGTGTTCTTACTGTTGAATGTATGAAAATATGTAAATATAATTGTTATGAAACAGTGTGGAATGCTTCCGTACAATCAAACGTAGATCGCTCATTGGCTAATATATATTCCAAATGTTTAAACGCCACCGCAGTGTCAACACCATGTAACAAATATTATTTGAGGAACATTTTTAAACTTTCATTTTACTGTCTTGAGGCAGTATGACATATTTCTAATATCCATACTTATATTTTTAGCATGATTTCGGGCGAGAAATTCTGGCCTAATTTCAAAGTGCACTTGTTTCATTTTGTGTAATAGTCGTGAAGAGATAGATTCAGGACTGGAGTATATTATTGTGTACATCATGACAGATAAACATTTTGTATGTTAATTGTCTGTGTTAGCATAAAATATAGAATGTACATATGTGATTTCATGTGACGTCACTGAATTTGTAGATGGTTTCGGTACAGGTAAATAAGAATGCAGTAGCAACACTCATCTTAGAATAGTTACTATAAAACTTGTGCAAATTAGTTGAAGTACACATAGGTTAATAATAACGAATGATAAATTAATTAGAATTAACTGTTTCTGAAACTCTTGTGAGTGACACGATGAAGTAAGAAAATCGTTACATTTTTTTCCATAGATACACGTAAGCACGTGTTCCAGTAATAAGGTGGTTCTTTTTTCTGGACATTTGAAAATTTATATAATGTCTTAATTTACTGCAGACTTAATTTTATATTGGCGGTTGGCTTAAAATAGTAAGAATGCAGCTGGTATAATTAGGTATTATAATAAAAGAGTGAAAATAATAACATACACATTTCAGCTATAAGGCATAAATACTAGATAACATTGCATTAAGTGGGGAAAATTACGGTTACAATGAATCAAGAGAGAACTCCTACAAATATATAAATTGAAACGTTTAAATCTGGAATTTAGGAACACGAATTTGACTATAAATATTTTTGGAAATTAACGCTTTCGTCTACTCCAACATAAGTTTAAACATTTATGTTTTTTTTTCATTCAATTACTGTGGTTTATATGATCCAATAAAAAAATTATACAAACGCAAGTCAGATACGCAATGAGAACTTCATAATTTAATAACTGAAAAGAAGTTTCCGTTTAAATGAATGTTCTTCAAAAGTGTTACATTCTTGGATTATTTGTTCACCATTCTTTCCGTGGCTAAAGTGTGTTTTATAGCCCGCAAGCAACAGTTTTGTTTCCACATCACACTTCATCTGCCTCCCAGTGTAGGTACGCTAATATTTCTAGAACGTCATCATTAGTACCTGTTTTTTATCTTCTGATTGTTTGGTGCGTGTGTTAATTATCCTTTGTTACTGAGAGAACATTATATCATATCTTATTACGTTATTACTTTCATGTTCAAACTTGTCATATTATTCTTATATTATCTTCTGTTTACCTAGTAATGTCTGTATTAATCTTCCTCACAAAAATATAATTAATCTAAATGAATAATATTTTCATGCACTTTATATTACTTTTTAAGCCTACGTCTTGAATAACCTGTATTTTTTCATGCTTTTTTCCTTCAGTTACATAACAAATATATTGTTCTAGTTCGCTCTCATCAAGAATGTATAGTACTTTATTTGGGTAGAGTTCTTTGGTAAATAATTTTTGATCGTTGTCCAAACACCCAAATAATTAATAAATATATTTACTAGTGTATTTATATTTACTGATATGGAAATTTACACATTGAGTTACATTGTACACACTGACATTGTATAAATTTCGAATAATAACATGAAAGTCAAATAAGAAACATTGACTGTTTTCTACTGCTTCTAAGTACTTTATATAAATGCACACATTATCCACTACAGCAATGATGTGGTCCACTCAACAATAGTGTTCAAGGTCGTTGACATACAATGGTGGTAACACGTATACCGTAATGTTATTTATTACCAAGTCGTTGCTATTTACGCGCGGTTTTCCCTGGATACGGTGAGTGTTGTCTCATTCTTATTACCAGAACCTGAAACCACATAATTTGCCAAGTTTTTTAACACTCTGTATATGCATACAATATTTAATGTGTTGGTGTAAACTTGGATAGTATATACATGTTATCTGTTATGATTCTATTGTGCCAGTTGGGACGTGTGAGAGCGGAGATCTGTACTCTTACAGTACAAGATTTTTCTTCAAGTTGACTATGTTCATAACTTACGAACTCGTCAGCAATATAGACGTAGAATTGGTCATCATATTGTAGCTACATGTGTGTTTAAGTTGTTTTCGTGTCAGAGTAAAATAGCTTTCTTTACAGTCTATTTAGTAATAAAAATATGTTAGGTGGCGTAGAAAGAAACCATAAAGTGTAAAAGACAACATAATTCAAAATTTTATTTTTACTTTCCTATTAAACAAGTTTGTTACGGAAGGCAGTATGCCTAGTATTCGTATTTTATTTTCTTCCAAAAAAATATATTTTTATATCTTGATATTGAGTACTTTATAAAATATACTGAACTTAACGTGAATACATGCCATATCACACGGTGTCCTTGTGACATTTTATCATTATCTTCCAAAAATTAATCATTACCTTTTTAAAGAACTAAATTAACTGCTAATATAAATTTATAATCTGTAACTGATTTTTAAAACCTTAAAATACTGTATGATGTATATTTTCTAACTAAGTATAGTCTAAAATGTTCTTAAAAAGTACTTAAACTTACGCCTCTGATAACTGAAAGTTATTAGTGACTTATCTAACCAAAGAATTGAAAAAAATTTAACTGTGATCTTTAATTGTTGATGTAAATATATACTGAGTTGAGGTTTTATGTATCGATAGTGGCTGTACGACAAAATTTCACCGTCCCAAAAAACGGAAATACAAGCAATTTTTCTTCTTAAAAGTTTACCAAATTTTCATTGCTTTTGTGTTTCTTAACATAACTGTTAATATCAATACATTCGAATACGTTAACTAACATAAAACGGCAAGTAGATATTTCTCAATCGAATGAAAAGATAGAAGATATAAATGAAAATTAGTTTTTTCCCTCTTACGTTTTTAATAAAATGGTTATTAAAATTTAAAGGCCTGTGTTAGTTAAATTTGCGGTAACATTTTTGTTATATATCCAAGGTGTTGTCTTCAAGGCTTGAATATTCATGTCGACACACAGTTTCTGCAAATTATTTCAAACTATAATTTTCTATTCATAAATATTAAATCATTTCACATTAAGTTGCAACGTAAGCCAACGTTTTATTTACCATAATTCTATTCTTTAGGAAATTCACAAGTGACTCAAGCGCATTTAAAAAATGTTTCCTTCGTACTGTTATGCCTACAATAAAGCATACTACCTTTAATACTCAATCGTACACATAAACATATTTAAATATTACTATACTCTTCGTAAATATACCGTTCTGGGTAATATTTGCAAGATCAAAAGAAAGTAATTACAGTTCTTCAGTGAAAGAGATGTAGTACGAAAGCGTACAACAATTTCAAGTCTCTCTTTGCTTACAATGTTGCATAACCCAGTCAATAATAAATGCTTACTATGTTATATGTCATTGAGCTGTGGTAACGCAAATGTTTGCAATTTGACATATATGTGCTACGTCTGCCTTCGTCCCCAAATATTCGTTAGCTTATAAAGATGTTACTTTAACATGTGTGTGATAATGTTGCTAATTAATTACTTTGTAAATAATACTCACTGTGTTATTCTGAAGAGATGAAAACCTTTTACCTCTGCATTTATTATCTTAGCCATATAAACATATCTTTCTAATTTATTTTTGTGATGTATTAAAAATTAATACACAATAAAATGCTATTCCTTACAAGTATTTTGGTTTTGTTGTTTGTTCATGAAGCCTGACCACAAACTCTCCACCCCATGTCCCATCTGGCACAGTTTCGTTCCTTTTGTTGTGTTTGTGGTCTTTGTACTTCCATCTTTCGCAGCTTTCTTTCAGTTTATTTTAGTTAAGGTTTTTATTCTCTGTGTCTGTTTCATTTGCTTTTTACCTCGCCCAAAGAACAGTTCTGTAAAAACTTCAATTCACTGTAAATTATGTGCATATTATTGTAGTTTTACACATGACATGTCCTTACATGAAGTGATGTGCAATCAATCTGTTTTCTTCTCTGTTTTGTGACGTGGTATTTCAAGAAACCCGGTAGTTTGACTTCCACAACACATTTCACTTTTATACTCAAAGAATTTTTGTTGTACTAATATAGATCTACTTTTGATTGTATGACTGTACATGCCCAGTTGCTGATATATTAGAATGCTTTTAGTGCATGAAATAACTGTACCTAGTTCTTGTTTCTTCATTTCCTTATGCTTTCATATCCGTGTGCCAGCCCGCATTCCACAGTCCTTTCTTTATCTTCTTCCCATTTGCGTCTGCAGATTTATGTGTTATTTGGTGTTACATTCAGAAAGACATTGTTTGAATCTCTAATGAGAAGTTGCTTGGATGTTTAATGCTATCTTTTTTATGATGTGTTTTAAAAAATGTCGCGAAACTAGTTGAATTTAAGTTTAAGGGCGTTTGAGTATTCGAAATTTTGCTTAAATCATATATTTATTTGAAATTTTATTTCAGAAACTTTAGTGTTCACAGTTATTAACTTATTTACGGCATTTGTAATAAATAATTACATAATAAGACTGTTAAAAATTAAATTCACTAAAAACGCTGCTACAATTTCTTTCTGGATTACAATAGTTTTAATAAATTTAGTAGTTTATGTAAAAAACGGACAAAAGGAAGTTTAATGGCAGTAGTCCGGTACGAAATGAAAATATATTAGTATGTTTAGTGAAAGCTAATAAATAAAATTGTATTCTCACATTTTACGCCAGTCGTAACACTGTGTTATGTGAAGTGGTGACTTAAAACAGCGTGCAGAAGTTTCACTGTAAAGAACAAATTAATAACGACAAGAAATATTAAATATATCTGCATGTTTTAATTTGGTAGTAGGTCTGACGAATACGCAAATTTTTGTCACCACTTAACAGTTTCTGATACACAACTAATTTTCAAATCACTTTTTAAAGTTCAGTAGTTGCTAAGAGCATGTAAGTGCCTCTAATTAAGTACAAGACAGCAACTATTATTTATAAGAAAATAGTCACAAAACACACCTAAACAATTAGAGTAGAAAATTACAGCTAATTATAAATGTTTATGTCATGCATTTTATTTCTGTTTTACAGTTAAGAAGAACATGCATGGTTATATCAAACGCTATTATTAGAATTGTCATTATCATTTCCGAGCTAAAAGTCGAACATATGTCATATGTGTAATAAAATTCAATATTACGTATGTTCGCAAATGTTAGAAAGGAGTCTACATGAACACTGCAGTAGTGGCAGAATAATACGTTTATTTTTAATATACAAAATCATACCAGTTATCAGAGCCGCAGTAGCTTAGTGTTCAGACCGCTCGCCTAAGCCGATCTGGGTTCGATCCTCGGAGTGGCCGGTCCCAAGATTTTGTTTGTGAAAATATTGCCGAACTATGCCACTGGCGGGCGGATTTCCTTGGGGATAACCTGCTTCCCCCGCCCCTCCCCCCTCTTCAAGGCATTTCCTCGCCATTTTAGGGCTTCGTTATAATAATAAATCTGCATTCGGGGTTGATACCCTAGCCATTGGGTATCCTCCTTATAGATATTTATTTGTATCAGTGATAAACACGGGTGAGTAAAATTACTGTGTTTAGTTCGCATGTGATTAGGAGGCCATGTTTTCTAAAATGCCAAAATGTAACTTGGCATGTCACATACATATGGGAGCTTATACACCCATACAACATTCCTTCTTTATAATTTAACAGGGAAAACATATAGCAATTGAATAATCACGTTCAATTATGCAGGCCTAACAAATGGAAATCAAATGTTTGGCAAAATTGACATTACATGTTTGAAACTTGGTTAGTAATATAAACTCCGTTATTAAATGAAAGAATTCGAGGTTTGGATATAATTTTGTTTCCAAAATAGCTTAAATTGTGTTAACTTATTCCATGTTTCCAGCAGTGCGTCTAAATAAACAGAACTCTGTATTACTATTAACGATAACTATATCCGGTTTTGAGAATGCATACGTGCTCTGATGTTAACGTAAACGTGTTTCAAAAAGACGTTAACTAAGTTGACGTTTGAACATTTGAACAAGGCACGTTACTCGTAGAACGTGATATGGGACTTTTTTTTTTTTTTTTTTTTTTATTTTTATAAAGGAATGAGGCCGTGGTGTTTGTTTTTCGCTGCACTGCAAATGAAAGGTATAGTTTGTCAAGACATTTTAAAAGACGTATGTTCTATTAACATCGCAGTAAAGATTTTTCTGGAAACCCATACTAGACATAGCATAGGTTGTAAATACCTACTAGGTTTTCCGAGTTTTGCTGTCGATACATGAATAAATGCTTTTGCCAAGTCTCATGCGAAAAGTGTTCTCATTAATTATTGTTTCTTTTCGTACATTTTTACGTTTTCCTGACAATAATAATTATTTCGTTGTATTTCTACAGAAATTATCCCTTTTAACATTTCATTGAGCTGTGATATTTAGAGGTTTTCTTGTGTGACTAATGTAAACTTTGTAGAAGATGTTTCTAGGGCTCTTGTTTCTCTTCAGTACATTTCCAAGTCTTGGTTCAGTGCTAGAGTTCCTGGCTGCTAGTCCAAGTGTCCCGGGTTGTAATCCCGGTCGGAGAGGTCAATATTTACAGTTTCCTCTCCAGGTTCAGTGCTCGGTGTAGAGTTGTTCACTCATGTACATACTGTGGAAGACAATGACGAAACAACCGCAGAATTACCTCACCTGATGTGACTAGGATAACGTCGTGGTTTTAATCACCAGTGGTTCTAAACGTACCTTCGGGCAGAACACCAATTATCATTTATATTCAAACATAATGATGGTACGAAAGTTGTATTTCAAATTATATATAATGTACTTTATAATTTTACTGTCTACGATTATTTAAATGTCTATTTTGTATCCTGGTTCCCTTACACATAACTTCATACAAGCGGACTGGACAGCAATGTTTATTGTTTCGCCTTTCAGTAAGAATGTGATTGTTGCTGACTAACACGTTGGTCTTTCGAACACAGAGAATTAACGTTAAGCTATGCTGCAAGTAACCGTAGCAGATGTCACCTGCTGGCTACACTTTGTTGGCCTTGAAATTAATGCAGTGCAAACTTAAGACCAATAGGAACTTGTCGCGGACTTCAGTTCCAACTAACGACTGCATAGTTATCCAACCATTCATTTTAAAAACACGTTGGCATCATTTTATAACGTAAGGTTACCGAGAACTACACCTGGCAAAGTGAAGAATGGAAAAAAATATTACTTAAAAATCAAAACATTATTCCTACGTCTCAAGCGAAACAGCAGTTGATAACAAGGCAACATATGGTCACTTGGTTTCAACACCGTTAATTTCATTTAATAATATACCATATTTTCACTTGCAGTTATACCCAAACACATCGATAAAAGAAAACTGCATAACACAGTAAAACATCGGGTTTAACAAAGTCTGAGTTCATATTTTTGCTACATTCAAGAAAGGAATCACGCGCTTGTAAGATTGTATAGTTTAAAAGTTAACGTTACATACACATGTACTGAACGTTTTCATGAAATAATAATGCAATTCATGGCCAGCGTCTTCTTATGTTTTATATCGTTAGTTGTTCTGTCTTCAGATAAATTTAAATCAGGCGTCTTAACAAAATTCAATCCAAACCCCTTATTTTTGCCCTAAGTAATTATTTTTTGTAAGTAGTTTTCTTTGTATCATTTTCGCAAGAATTTCCTCGTTATTCATTAAAACGGTCCCTTTTTACAGTCCCTTTAAGATTGGTAAATTTGTATTTAGTCTACCAAATTCAATAATTCGTTCAGTTTAGGCCGTGGACGTAAAAGTGATACGTTGGGAAATATACAGCTTCTACGCATAACTTAATATATTTAGTAATATTTATTAGAATACGTGACATAATATATTTAAATCAGATGTCGGTAGACCTGCTTAAATTCAGAAGTGCCACAACCGTAGAGTATGTTTTAATGGTTGACTTTATAAAATGTGTATTAGTGCTTCATGCTTCTTGATAATACGTATTTCAAAATATTTTCTTGTTTTTACAAGCCTCGGTCCGTTAAACTGCATTCACAACGAACATTTAGCGTGCATGCGTGTAAACGTAGACACACTGAGTGTTCATGCAAGCATTTACATCTTCACACAACGCGCGTACGTACTGTCCTTGGCTGAGTTAGTCAACGTTTTACGTTCGTATGCTAAGTGGTATTTGTAAAGCCAGCTTTAAAGAAACTGCAAGAACATGAGAAGTAATTTAAATTTAAAATGTTTTTCGAACATATTTTTCTTGTAAATTATTTTGTATATTTCATTCCAAAACTAGTAGGTGCCATAATTTAGAGCCGATATTTTGCTCTAACAAAAACAAATTTTGTGCATATACAGATTCTATGTTGTGGGAAAATTCCTAGAAAGTATGTGCGTGCCTACATACGTAAAGTGTGTTTGTGAATCCGGCTCTATTTAGGATTGTACATAATTTGAACACGTATTATAATTTGAAAGTAAGACAATTTTTCAAGAGACATTTTCTCAACTTGACAAATTTACTCAATAATATTTTTACTAGTACTTTCTCGACTGGCGAGTGCAATAAAAACATTTTAACAACAGTTTTCTTTCTAAGTTTCAAAGAGTAATTATCTGGTAGACAGCACACTAGACCCCTACAATTCATTCGAGCAGTGCTCCTAGCTCTCCTGTCTTCCGTTCTATGCTTGTCAAGTGGTTTTCTGTATATTACTAGGTTTCTGCTAGTCTTCAGTGATGATTAGTCCTTCAGTGGATCGAGTCTACTTAAAACATATATTTGATACATTAATCGATCATTAAAACATGGCTGGCATAGTAATACCTTAAGTTACAAAACCAGTCTAGTCTTTCGATTGTTTGAATGTCTGTCTTGTTTCATGAATAATATGCTTCGTGTTATATATACATTCCTACAACTAAGAACATTGCATCTGCATAAACGAAATCGCTATGAAGAGCAATTTAAAAATTTAAAGAAGCCATGAAAATACAACTTTGACAAAACTTGCCTGTCATGAGCTGTATGTGGAATGCTTCCGGTACGATGTAAAATCACAAACGAGAAATAACATTTTAATCGAGTTATTGGAATATAGACTAAACAACACGATCATGACAAAATGCGAGTTACGATATTCTTGGATAGACGGGTCGAAAAATATATACCGGAAGTATGTCCTATTTAATTACTTGGGGACTGAAATCGGATCACAGTTCGTTAGACATTACATGTATAACTTCCGTGCAGTAACATACCTGCTGATATACAAGAAATAAACCCCGTCCTACCAGGCATGGTTGTGAAACTATTCACGTAATGGGCAGTAGCCATTGTTTAAATAGCTGATGCAAGATAATCCACACTACGGTATAGTTTAGTTTGCAGGTATTTGGAGGCATGGGATGTTCTTGTCCCTATTCATAGTTTTTCCGAAATTAAGCGCATTGGCACACGGAAAACATAAAACTGTTGAACAAACTACATATCGATGGGGTTTAACTGCAACCTCGTATGCCAGGACAGACAAAAGCACTTTTAAAATATATAAATCACAGTACATATGGTAACAACTTGGCAGGCATATTTATCATAAAAGAACTTAAAATAATAATAATTTATATAATATATTAAAGGATATATATGTATAACAATGACTTACAAGTTTGCTGTATGCGGGAGATAGCATTTCTTCGACATACGAGGTTGCATCGATACGGCGACATTTAGAGTGACCATTGTGTTTACCAGCCTGAAGTTGTTAGAGTGACCATTGTGTTTACCAGCCTGAAGTTGTTAGAGTGACCATTGTGTTTACCAGCCTGAAGTTGTGACCCCTGGCAACAAATTTGGTAATTTCAACCGCATTTTTAGGTGTTTGTGATCGCTTTAGAAGTGTGTGCACACTTTCACAACTTTATATCACGTGTTATATGTGAAATCATAGATAACAACTATAAAGGCTTTAATCACTGACATAAAGTATCTTATATTACTGATTCGACCATTCAGTAACCTAGGATACTTCAAGTCATTAATTAAAGTATTTATTTTTATTTTGTTTCCCACTGGCTATGATGTCACGTATAACACATTATCTGAAGCGTGTGTTGTGGAAGTGTGTTAACTCTAAAGTCCTTGTAAACGCCACATAAATGTCGTTTCAACTATTCATTGTGTTTTCAGTACACAGACTTCAGGTACGTAAACACAGATGCATTTTTAAAATACACCACATGAAGTTTATCAATGTTCTGTTTTCCATATACCAACGCCCTTCAATACCTGCAGCAATAATTTTATTGTAATTTACAACGCTCAACGGCTGTTGTTGAAAATCTTCTGAGTGTGTCGCACCAGAAATTATTGCATCGATTAGATTTAGTTTGTTGGACATACTCCATTGCGATATAGATGTCTGTCAAAGAAAACTGAAGAAAATAGAAAAAAAACGTAAATAAGCAGAGTATGCTTTAGTAACAGGATACACACATAACATATAATTCCATAAATGGAATCGGGTCAAATAAGACCAAGGACAAATAAATACAAAATATAAAAAAACCGACACCATTAAGAGAGACAACCTTGGTATGAGGTCTGCATTGAAGAAGGAGCAAAAGTAAAATATATGACCCACAAAATAAAATAAAATTATTAAGCAACAATTAGACAACACAAAACCAGTAATTTATGTGACACGAACAGAAAAACAACACGAGACGAAACAAAACACAGTAGTCTTCTAGACAGACAGTATAACGACGTTTCGGGAACTGGAATCTATTCCTGTCATTAGGTAGACACACAGGGTTCAGGAACACAAGTGCGACTAATGAGGAGACTGGAAAACTATGGGGGTATATATAGGGTAAACCCACTTAACTTCCTCAGCCAATGACAGACGAGCTGCACTGGTTTCACGGTGTTATGTTTTGAAGTCTTTGTCCTTAGAAATAACGGAAAATAGCACCAGACTTTATTATTCCTTACAATTCATTAAGTAATGCAAATACACTCGAAATAATTTTCCGTATAGTTTTATTTCCTATTCCTTGTCAACACGCAACAATTTTGTCAGAGAACAAGGGGATTTTTTTCCTGGCCTTGGCGTGAATATCCCGAACAAAACCTACGTCAAATGTTGAGGACACAAATGGGTTGTTTTCTCTGCTTGGGTATCTGACCTGCTGGAGACGTTTACAAAAAGTAACCTGGTAGGTTGTCTGGCCACGTGATAAGGACTTTCCAAGTGTCCACAGGTTAGCCAAGTTGCGATAAACCCCACGCAAACAAACAGATCGCTCAATCTTCTGGACACAAAAAAATCACTTGGATCCGTTTTAAAACTAACCCCCCTCCTCCTTGTCACCACACATAAACAAACGGCTTCTGTTGCTCGTGTGCCAATCAGAATGCTGCATGAGTTCACCCCAATGAAATACCAGAATTATCTCTTAGCCGATTTTGGTTTCATTCTACTGTCCTTACTCATTGTTTGTCAGTACCCAAGGTATTGCTACATTTCTGCTACAATTTTTTTTATGTTTACATCGATCATATTCATTCCTAGTAACAACGACACATAAACCAAAGTCAAAGGCTTTTATATCAAAAACATTCCTCGTCCTTTTCGTGCACTTTACATGTCAACGAATGTTACCGACAAAATACCACACCATTTTAACTATCGCTTGTTTTTAGCATTGAAGAAAATCTAAACTGAAAATAATGGAGTCTTTTTCTGAAAATGAATACAACGGAATACGTTCTGTATCAGAAACTCATAAGTTTAAAAAATTACTTTTAGGTCACACTATGAAATAGTTCCGGTTGCATTAATGTCCGATAGGAAGAAGCTGCTTCTACGAGCAGATTTCAAATCACAAGGTAAAAAAAAATACTTTTTTAGATCATATTTGTTATTCACAGCAGGAAGGAAAGAACAAAAATACAAATAATTTTAAATTTAAATGTATATGAAAGTTGTCGGTCACTATGATTGCCAATAAGAAAAGTTTAACGACGGGTAGGATAGAAATGTGTCATACAATTTTCGGTGGTTAAATAATTCAAAAATATTTTATTAAAAATGTTTCAGTCAAATTTCTCCTGAAAATATACATTATTCCCTAAACGATTGTACAAAATATGTGCACGACAAAAATTCTCTCAGAGTAAAAAAATATACGTGGAAGATTAAATATAAAATTCCTAAATAATGGTATATTAAGGGTATTATTGCCATTTATCTACTGTAATCGACGCCACATGTATGACGTTACAAAAAAAATTATGAAGATAAAACCACACATCAAGTTTTCGATTTTACGAGTTTCGTATCATATTTTGCTTCACCGCTATTTCAGCAAATAGAAAATGATAACTGTGAGCCTGATTAAATAATCGACAAATAACGAAAGTAAAAAAAATGGTTTTAATTCTTAATGTGTGTTAATGGACTATAAAATAATGATGAATAAATTATGCTGAAGGCCTTGCTTTACATTATTGTTCAATATTAATATTATGGCAATGGTTTTTACACAGAGAGCATGTTTTTAAACGTGCGTTCATGAACAAATATCTACGCATATTGTGTTTCATCGACAGCTCGGCCATTACAGACGAACAGTTCACACAAAGATGGATTAAAGAAGTGACTAAAACTAGACCTTTATGGGCGTAATATACGCACCTGTGGCACAGAGAAGTGGAAGCAGTTGAGATGACCCAAGCACAAGAATCCCGCCATAACCTAGCGTCTAGGCACTATTCAATTAACTCGTGTTCCTTTTTATAGTTGTAGCTCCCACCCGTACTGGTCATTTCACATGATCAAATACTTATTGAATTCAATTCCTTTTTATTGAATAGTATGACGATTCAAGAAATATGATCCAATAAAGTTTGAAGATACCACTTAAAAAGTTATCACACAATTTATAAACTAATTACTGATAAAATAAATAATGAAGCTATTATATAATCATATATTAACCCTGAACAACAGAAAAATACTTATTTTAGCCAATGCAAAGTGTCTTATTATTTTTGTATATATTATTTAATATAAATAATACTCGCAGTTATTTTTAATACTACGTATTTCGCATACAGATTACAATAAACATGTTATTCAAACTAATAATATTACGAAAACTCCTTTCTATTCTTAAATATTTTGATTCAATAAAACATCAAACATGACCAAAAAGAAAATATTTGATGAACGTCATGATATTCAATTAATTTATAGACAAAATGACCGCGGTTGTGACGTCAACATGACGTCAAATGACATTCAATAAATTGAATTCGGTAAATATGAAACAAAGGTGAAGAATAATTTGATTGTGTGAAAAGGCTTTAATTCATTATTTAGCGGATCTATCACTTTATAGTGCATCACTAAATATAATGTTGTTACTAACATTCCTGTGATATTTTTTAAATTCCTGCGCCTAATTGTTAATTCCTGAATGGGTCACCTAGAACACATATTTCCGTCGTTTTCGTCCCTGCGAGCAAATAAACTTTACACATCAGTGCGGCACATGATATGTATATACGCGGTGTAACGTTGTGTTAATACTCTTGCTAAGCTGCTTTCACTCACGTATTTTGTAAATTTTCTGAATCAGTTCCTTTCTGCCGGAGTTGGTGCACACCGCACAGCGTAATGGGCAGACCCCAATTTTTATAGACATCATAGATTCGCTTGTAGTGACGTAAAGCCACGGAGAAGTGAAACGAGGGAGGTTTGGCAGGGAGTCATATCAGGATCCTTCTGATGCGAGAAGGAATGTATTAGAAGAAACCGAGGATGCAAGGTTCTATATTGCAAGGTATTTAAACAAATAAGAACATTAAAATATACGATGTTTTGTAGCTTTCCGTTATTAAGGTCCATGGCTACCAAGCTTATAGAGCTAAAGATTAACGGAAACATAATGTTGATAGTTTAATGGGGAATCAATGCTAAGATCAATGAGGAAGCAATGTTGAGAGTATAATAGCTAATACTTTTTTAAGAATCTTAGTGCTTAACGAGGATTCAATGTTAAGAGTTTAAAGGGGAATCAGTATTGAGAGTTTAATTAGGAATCAATTATATGAGTTTAAAGGGGAATCATTGATAATAATTTATTGAGGTATCAATGATAAGAGTTCAATTGGGAATCAATTTAAGTCTTCAATAAGAATTCAAAGTTGAGTATAAAGAGAAATCAATATTGAGATATTAACGAAAAGTTAAAGTTTAGTGTGTAATGGAGAATCAATGTTAAGAGTTCAGTTGGGATTCAATGTTAAGTGTTTAAAGATAAATCAATGTCGTGAATTTAATAAGGAAATAGTAATATTGAGAATTTCATGATAAATAAATGATTTATGATTTTAATGAGAATGAATAGTTAAGTATATAATGAGAAGTTAACGTTAAGTGTTTGATGGGGAATCACTATTGAGAATGTAATTTTTATTATTTATTTTAGAGGGTGTATTTACGTACCCAGGTATAATGCCATTAGTTTTATTAAGGGATGGCTAACCACAATTTAAACATAGGAAAACGGTACAAATATCCAAGTCTTTAATGGGATTCGAACCTAGAACCTTTCGCATCGTATGTAGGTATGCTAACCGATCACGTTATGGAGGCCGGCAATAATTTAATTAGGAATCAAATTTGAGAGTTCTATTGGAATACATGTTACGAGTTTAATGGGGATTTAATGTTAAACGTTTAACTGGGAATAAATGTTAAGAGTTTAGTGGGGAATCAATGTACAATTGTTTTGATAGGGAATTAATGAAATTTGTGTAATGTCGGATGAATGTTAAGAGTTAATTTAGAAATAAACGTTAAAAGAATTCACTATAAAGTAACTAATTTTTAAGATGAATGTATTAAACAAAGTTACTTAACGTAAAATTTCTCGGAAAAATATTGATGTAAAAGATGTACGAATGTGCCTCTATTATAAGTTTAAAAAGTAACATTTTGTAATGTTTTAGGCACTAGACTATGTAACTGAAATAATTATGGGCAGTGCTGTACTTCCATAAATAGTACGATGAACTAAGTTTGTACAAAAATTATATCCTTAAAGTGGTTTTACAGAGAAATTATAAATTTTAACATTATAAATGTTCACTTTCTTAGGCTCAGTATGTTTTTATTTCATATAAATACAACGACATTTAAAATAAGATACCGAACATTTCGGTAACATGCAGAATACTTGACCTCCCCTAATCCCACCAAATAATTTGCATTGATTTGAAGAAATATTTCAGTCAATTGCACTCTGGGTAATAGAAAAGAAGTTCGTTATTTTGACGGAGTTTACTTTCCCTGAAATGTACATCGCACACAATTATGATTTTTAACACAACTTTACAGTTAGGTTACATAACCAACATAAAATCAATAGGATTGCACGGTCAGTGAAACTTGCATCATCTTGCTCCAAGCAAGACGACTCGCTATGTGATCTCCTTTCTCGCACTGTGTGTCTTTTGTAAGATCGTGAGCAAGTGTCTCTCGTGCAATGTTGGCAATACGCACTAGTTTAGCTATCATTTGTCGTCGTGTGAGACAAGATTAACTCTTATAATTTCTACATCCAACATCCGCTTTTATGTCTTAATTTTTTAGCATTTTAAAATGCGCTTATCCACGTACGGGTGTAAAAATATTTCCTGGCTATAAAAATAACATTTATTCATGTAGTAATGCCAATACAAACAAGAATTTTGGCCTAATTTTGTACTTCTGTGTATTTCATTACCTGCGTCTAGTTACACTACAAGAAGCTTCCTTACAAACCACTAGCAATCTGCCTATGCCATTGACCGGGTGTATTACTCGTAACAGTTAATGTTTACTGCAATCGAAGAATCTATTTTAGTACGACAGATTAGTAGCTCGGCCATCAAGTGTTGGGATAAAATAACTGCAGGTTCAGTTTATTGGTAGCTCGACCATCAAGTGTTAGGATAACATAACTGCAGGTTCAGCTTATTAGTACCTCGGCCATCAAGTGTTACGATAACATGACTGCAGGTTCAGCTTAATAGTAGTTCGGCCATCAAGTGTTAGGATAACATAACCGTAGGCTCAGTTTATTAATACCCCGGCCATCAAATGTTAGGATAACATAACTGCAGGCCCAGTTTATTAATACCCCGGCCATCAAATGTTAGGATAACATAACTGTAGGCTCAGCTTATTAATAGCTTGGCCATCAAGTGTTAGGATAACATAACTGCAGGCCCAGTTTATTAATACCCCGGCCATCAAATGTTAGGATAACATAACTGTAGGCTCAGCTTATTAGTAGCTTGGCCATCAAGTGTTAGGATAACATAACTGTAGGCTCAGCTTATTAATAGCTTGGCCATCAAGTGTTAGGATAACATAACTGCAGGCCCAGTTTATTAATACCCCTGCAATCAAATGTTAGGATAACATAACTGTAGGCTCAGCTTATTAGTAGCTCGGCCATCAAGTGTTAGGATAACATAACTGCAGGCCCAGCTTATTAGTAGCTTGGCCATCAAATGTTAGGATAACATAACTGTAGGCTCAGCTTATTAGTAGCTCGGCCATTAAGTGTTAGGATAACATAACTGCAGGCCCAGCTTATTAGTAGCTTGGCCATCAAATGTTAGGATAATATAATTACAGACTGAGCTTATTAGTAGCTTGGCCATCAAGTATAAGGATAACATAACTGCAAGTTCAGCTTATTAGTAGTTCGGCCAACAAGTTTTAGGATAACTTAACTACAGGTTCAGCTTATTAGTAGCTCGGCCATCAAGTGTTAGAATATCATAACAGCAGGTTAACTACACCCATAGTATAGTAACTTGATACGTTCTAGCAGTCCTGCTTCTAGCATGGATCTGTTTTCTAACCAACTACGTATCGTTCCCCCAACGTCAACAATAACATTGTCACGTGGGAAATACCATGTGGCAGCCACGCGGCAATGTTGTTGTAGGGAATCTGTCAAGTACGCATGTTACTAATGCCAAAAATTACATAAGTGATTTGTAATGTCAATCAGTGACTTGTAAATCAGTGACTTAATATTTGTTAGTGAAAAGGGCTTTTACTATGTGGCAATGGGAAATGAAAGAAATCAGTAACATCATTTCAAGGCAAACATTAAAAAATAATTAATTAAAAAAAAGTTCCAGACTTGTGTCAACACACAGTATCTAGAAAAGCTGAAAAGATATTATTAATAATGTTTAATACCAAGCCCGGGTAATATGTTCAGCCGCACAAATAAAATTAAATTATTATTATCTGTTCCTTAAGTATGATGAGTTTAAATATTCAAATTTAACATTTATAAAAACTAACTAATATATAAATAAAGCGAACGAAAACTGTACAGGTATATAATATCTTCAATTTTTAAATAAAAATACATGAAAAATATTATTCGTTTCACGTCTATTTCAAGAAACAAAAATTCAAAATGTTTACCAAGCAGAATATTTAGAATTAAGAATATAATGGAACAAATAATGTACTGAAAAAAAACTAGTGATGGCGATATTTGCTTGTTAAAAATAACAACATGATAATAACAATAAACCATATAAAATTAACACAAAACACAAAGGCCCGACATAAATACACACTCACACACTTTGCAGACACTCTTAAGACGAATTTTATACAATATCAGCAGTGGTTAATCTTTGTAGAAAAATAATTTGGGTAAATTACTCGAGTGTAGTAAAAATTGTATTTGAACACCGTAAATGTAACACCACACAATTACTTAAGTTGACAAAATACTGAATACATAACTTAAATATTACTGCTTCATAATGAAAAGTTACAACGTTTGAACTATTTTGGAGAAACCAGTTGTTTCTCTGGAATTCAGCAAATTGAGGGGCAGGCTGGCAAATAGCAAAGAAAAGTAACTGCCTACTTAAACAAAATGACGAAAAAGGGAAAATATTTGGAATAATGCTTGGTAAGAGCAGCGCAATGGCGACAGTAAGAGAACGGATTGGAAGCACTGAGGTGATGACTGTGATTGTAGTTTGCAGCACTACAGCGATAGTCAGCAAGGTAACAGTCAAACTGAATAAATTGAAGTGTTAATGTTGGATGCACGCCATCGATTACGAATGTTGCTGAGTAGGCAGAAAACCCACTGTTACATAAAAGAGCTAAGCAAGAGAAAATTAGAAACACAAAAAAACTCCAAACAAAACAAAACACCTAAATAGGTAAAGTAAAAAAAAGTTCCGAAATAAGAATAGTGTCGGTATGCAGGATGTAACGGAAGTGATGGTAAATAATTCACACATAGAAAGTACTGGCCAAAAGAAGCTACAAATGTCCAATAAACATGGGTCCGGAAATCAACCGTTCTCGAGTTCTCGTAACAAGTCGAATTGGGAACCAACTCCAAACGCGTTTCGATTCCTAGGCAATTACGCTGGTATCTGAAGGTATGGGTTCGCCTGTCAGGTTGTTGACTCATGCGCAACTACTCCCCTCGCTCCCTACATGCACTGTGCCATACAGACAATCAGTTACGAAAGTAAAGGCACCATGGACGGAGGTTACACTAATGAAGAGTACACTGACATGCACTTTATGTATGACAAAGCTAATGGCAGTGCACTTCAGGCTGCACGATTGTATGAAGAAGCTTTCCCTCGTCGCAGGCAGCCGGACAGACGTACATTTACGAGGTTACATCAGCGCCTTCGAGAAAGTGGGAGTTTCGCACATCATGTACGAGAAGGTAGACCCAGATCCATAACACCTGATGTTGAGGAAAGGGTGTTGGACATTGTACGCGAACGTCCGAGTACTTCAACAAGGAGGATTGCTATCCAGGAGCGTGTGCTGAGTCATATGAGTGTGTGGCGGATGTTACATCAGCAATTACTGTATCAGTATCATCTCCAGCGTGTGCAAGCTCTCAACAATGCAGACTTCCCTCCTAGAGAGAATTTCTGCCAATGGATGCAACAACAGTGTACTTTGAATCCATGTTTGTAAGCAGTATTCTGTTCACGGATGAAGCTGGGTTTACCCGTGATGGCATTTTCAATTTCCATAACTGTCTCATTTGGGCCGATGTCAATCCTAATGCGACACACATGTCACAACATCAGCAACGTTTTTCGTTGAACGTCTGGGCCAGACTGCTCGGAGACCGCATAATTGGACCACACTTCCTACCACAGAGACTAACCAGAGATCGGTGCAGGCAATTTCTGCGTACTGTACATCCAGATCTGCTTCATGATGATGATATTCCACTGAACCAACGCCTGAACATGTGGTTTATGCATGACGGTACTCCAGCACATTTTCAATTACGTGTGCACCGGCTTCTAACTCGACGGTATGGTCAACATTGGATAGGTAGAGGAGGACCTGTGCCATGGCCTCCAAGGTCACCGGATTTAAATCCCATGGACTTCTGTGTGTGTGGGGTCATGTCAAAAGCCTGTTCTATGCTACTGAGGTCAACTCTCTTGAAGAATTACGCTTGCGTATTGAAGCAGTCTTCCAGCATTTACAGAATACACCAGGACTGCCTGAGAGGATTCGCAACTCGTTTGAGAGACGAGTTCAATGTTGCATTCAGACGCATGGGCAACATTTTGAACACCTTCTTTAACGATTAGAAATTCCATGTGTTCCTACATACTGATCAACTGCAACAAACAATGTGTTCTATCTCGACAACTGTTGATTTCCGGACCCATGTTTATTGGACATTTGTAGCTTCTTTTGGCCAGTACTTTCCATGTGTGAATTATTGACCATCATTTCTGTTACGACCTGTATAATAGAAATAAGGAAAACCAAAAAGGAAAGTCATAAGAAGCAAAGGTTCCTGAAGGTGACAATGATGGACAAAGACAACTAGGGCAACACAAATGAACGCAGTTGTATACATGTTTGTAGACAAGGTTACACAACTAATATAACACAGACGATAACACTAAGCGATCTTCAAAGATAACGTATGCAACATTTCAGGAACTGGTAAATGTTCCTCTCTTCAGGCAAACAAATAGTCTGTGGAAATAAACCGCAGACTGACAGTGACACCCGGAAATCAAGGATCTTATATATAATTCTAGTCCAACCAATGTTTGGTGGCAGTGGTGGAATGGGTGCAGGAAGTGGTAGCACTACTGCGGTGTCATCCAGGACGGTATTGGAAGAGCTGGGACAGAGACTGAAGGAGAATGGTGGGAAAGGCAGGATAAAAAGAGGAGCACGGTGGGACAACCACTAAGGAAAGTTTAACTATTGTAAAGCAGCATCAAGCAGGGCAGCGATGAGTTAACGCTAGTAGAGTGTGATAGCAGCACAATCTGGCATCTAGTAGGGTGGCTGCAGTGCTGAGAGAGTGGCATGCCTGCTATTGGCAGCAGATGGCAACAGTGCTGAGGTAATATCAGGAAGCAGTTGTGGCAATACAGTGGGAGCAGCCGGGGGAAGGGACGACAAATGCCTGGTTGCCTGGTTACAGGAGCAGCTTGCACGGGAACGACAGGTGAGCGGACGAGTACAGCTGCAGGTGTTCTACCACGATGAGAAGAGGGAGCTGGTGGTGTCCGTGCTGGCCGCAGATGACCTCGCCCCAAGAGAGGACACTGGCTATGGCACCCAGCCTGAGGCTTTCCTCAAGCTGAGGCTGCTTCCCGACACGTGAGATATACACATTACGATTATTTCCAACGATTGTCACAATGGTCGCAAGTTACAAACTAAACAATTATTTTGGACATGCGCCATACAAAACGTCGTAATTTGGTTTGCCGGAAGGAGATCGTTATGTTCGTCTGTTTCTTTAATTGTCTTACTGTCCATTGTTACTGTTTTATTTGTTTTCGTTAGCTTTCCCTAAGGTGTCTGTGTTCATGCTGTGCTGTTCAGTTTTTGTCATTCGTTTTTTATTTTCTGTTTGTTCGGATTTCTTTTTGTGGAATTATCTCAGTTATTTTTTTTTTCTTGGTTTATTTTTTGGTGCTTGGGTGCTTGTTTGTGCTACTTTATTGTATATCACTGACTGAATTCCTTGTGGAATTGTTTGTGTTTGCATTTGTTTGTTAGTTGCAAAGAATGTCCTTTTGTTTGTCTGTTTGTGCGCATTCGCTTATTTTCTGTGACACACAGTTAGCTGCAATAGCGTATGTCCCAAATACTTATTCAGTTTGTATACACATTCATCTTGGCCGGGCCTTTCTGGAGATCATAAGTCTGATGTATATTATAACAAGTTCTGTTGTAGCCAATCGTGAGTATGTCAGTTTACTTATGAATTACTACAGACTTAGAAAACTAAAATAAAATATTTTTGTAATTTGATAAAGCACGCATTTATGGTCCAGTTACTATGCAACGCATAAATTCATATTTTCGTAAAAAATAATTGGAACACTGTTTTTTTCGTCATTTTTATTGGTTCATGTACTGAATGATCTATCAAAATCTTACTTAGTGAATGTTACATACTTTTTTTGCCATAATGACTAACCACACTTTCTGTGAACTATCTTTGATTCCACACACAATATTAATCGAAAGATACCTACATATGCTAAGTTTAAAACTGTGTGATATATAAGTTACCTGTTCACAATGAGACATAAATTTACAAATTATATGACAGAAACATAAATTTAACTTTTATTTAATGTAAATGAAATAGAGCCAACAAAATTACATTAAATACCAATATCAGTGAAAATATTTACCAAGAACTTTGAAATTATTAATTTACAGAGGAGAGAATTGTACGGCTAAGTCTGAAGTTGCAGAACCTACACAAAACCCCATATGGAATGCTACATTTGATTTCCCCAATGTAAATGGGGAATCTCTAATGGAAAGAACAATTGAAGTTACACTTTGGGACTACTGTCCTGACAGAGAAAGTGTTTTTCTAGGTAAGTATTACTCATTAAGCAATTGCAAATACATTTTGTAAGTTACAGTATATGAAGAGGATATATTTCACATAGGCTTGTTAAATAAACTAAGTACTATATACTAAAACTATGTTACTGGTTATTTTAGTGTAATGTTTATGTTTTGTATTGCACCTGAAGAATAAATGCAGTTGCAGCAATTAAACATATAGGTTAACATTTTTAATCAAAATATTTGGTTCAATGCACTGAAAAATTTTTTTTTGTTTAAAAAAAATTGCACGTGTTTACATGTACACTTATTGTGAATTTTCTACATAATCTCGACAGAAGCATTATGTGAACTTCCTGATTTCTTTGTCTGACAGGAGAGTGTACAGTAGAACTGAAGAAGGCATTCCTAGAAGACAGGCCTACTTGGTATCGGCTAGAAGACCCTCGCCAGCTCAGGATGGGCAAGTCACCGCATGCTTCACCCCGAGGTTCCTTAGCTACTGAACTCGCACAGCGGCTCGTGCGAAGGTCAGATTTCGGCCTACAGAGGTCATTCTCAGGTACGCAGACTAGTGTAGGGAAGTATTATATACACAACGGCATGATGTGGTTCCTAGTGGAAGATTAAGTGGGAAATGTAAAGGACACTTTCTACGTTAACAGAATAATAGGTAAGATCTAGTAGATTGAAAATTGAGGACTTTGTAAAACATCAAATATGAAGTAAAGTTTAAATGTAACTCTTCAGAGATTGTTTCACGTTACCGATAGCGTGGTTACATGGTCTTGTACTCATGTTGTCACAACGGAAAGTGAGTTACATACAGATATAAACATCAACATTTAATTACTCATATATTGAACTCTTTACAAGAAACTGTCATATAATCAGACAGGTGAACAAGGTATAAATGTAAATACTTAATATAAGTGACAAAAGCACCATGAAATTAAACTAACATAAAAGCCCATTACCAAATTAACTTTTTTTAATTAGCTAAACGTTTTCAAGCCGTACGGCTTTGAAAAGACTCGGTTATGGTTATTTTCTTTAAAAATGTAAGAGTTCAGACAATAAAAGACATTTAAGTATTCTGAAGAGTTCTGAATACCTGAACTGTACTTTATTTTGGATATATTTTATACGAGTATTCACAATAACAGAGTTGTAATAAAATAGCACAGGACGTGTTAAAAAGTAAACTATTTATTATTAGATATATTTTAATATATTACAATTTTACTTGTCCTTCGAGTATGAAAGTTGACTAACATTGCAAGATTAAAAATTATTTAATATCAAAGTTAATACATGAAATTAAGTTTCAAGTTACGGATATTAAATTAATTTCTTTAAACCAAGTAGATATTTATTGATTCCTGGATGGCAAACACAAAACTACTGAATATGTTACAGATTAGCAACGAAAATTGTGTGCACGTAAACATAGAACGAAATATTGGAAGGAAAAATGTTTAATTTCTTAATGGTATATCGTATTCTTCATCAAATACATATTTTATAAAATTTGTTTCTTAACTGAGTTGTAAACGAGCGTTGTTAATCGTTAATTTTACGATTTTACACTGTGTTTTTTACCGTCGCATGTACTGTACGGAAACGTATCTCTCCAATTCTTATATTTAGTTCCTAATTATTTATTTATATGCTATTATTCTGGCATTTATACTGTAGTAGCATCTATAGAAACAGTAAGTAATGATGAGCAGAGATACTTAATTTTTCGACTCGGTTTCGAAGAAAGTTCGTGAGTTTAGTTACCCTTGGCATTTTGGGGAAACCAAAACTATTTCAAAAGAAGTTGGCTCTTTCAAAAAGCATGGACATGAATATCCAAACAACTACATTTATCAAAACCTACATATTATTTTAATTTCATGAATTCATATGTCACAATTCTGTTAAATATATCTCATAGTATTTCCTTCTTGCAGTATTTTTCCACGACGGTATTGTTGTAAAGACAGCTTGCCTTTCATCACAAAAGTCTCAGGTTAAGTTCCTAACAGGTTCCATTACAATAAGAGTAACGTGGCTGATGTTGCTATCGACTGCCGGGTTTACTCTGGGTTGTCCCGTCTCTCGTGTAGTTCGCATTCCATCGCTCCTCTGCTGTAACATACTGGCTCGTTCCCTGTCATTATTCAGGGCTTAATTGACACTAAGGAACACAAGCTCAGAGGTTGGTCAAATCTGAGGTTAAGGCCATGGTCGTTCATTTATTTCAAACAATTGCCAATATCTCGAATATTTTTTAACCAATATTTTGAAAAAATTTGAGACTGTGTTCAGTCATACGATACACCGTTTTGACAGAGCGTTTTTTTTAATAATGCACGTTTGCGAGCAAAAAATTGTTTTACTTTATTTTGGCTTATTTTCATAACGAAATGTGTGATATTTGAGGGGCAAAAATCTAAAAATCCGTAATGTGTATTGCAACAAAAAAATTTAGATACAAATAATTACATATTTGTGTTAGAACTGTAAGAATGAATTTTTGACATATGTATTTATTTGCGTGAAAAATACTTTCGGCACCACACCAAAACTAAAGAGCAAGACGAGGCTCTTCGGCAACTACACGTGTACTGTTTATTCGTCCTTTCTTCGCCAGTAATGTTATATTATGGTTTGTCTGAAATACTTTGACAAACTCGGATGGTGGGTTTCTTGCACCAAAACAAAAAGAAAATTTCAGGCCCGGAAATCTTTAGTTCGTGCTATTCATTGAAACTCGTCGCAGTTTTATAACCGGCGAAACTGTCAGAAGTTCATTAACTCACAATAAGCGTTATAAATTACATCCTCTTCCTTTCAGACACACACGCACGATGCACTGTCTCACACAGTCAAATACTCCCATGTGGTGTCGAACGGTTTCGCGAGCTCCCATGATATCAAGGTACCACCGAACAACTAGCGCGTCTTCTCAAAGAGCACAGAATGCATACCATCTCTCAGCCAATGAACAGTACAAAAGGCGTTCTGAGATCTGCAACAGATAAAATAACAGGTAGGAATATACAAACTTACTTGTTACTCTGGAAAGTCTATTTAGAACAAATAGGCAGAGAAATCAGAATAGAAATATAAGAACACGTTAGGGACTTCAAGAATGAAAACTAGAAAACCAGTAGATCGCCATAGAAAACTCCATGGAAGCCAAACACAACGTCGACTTCGACAAGTTTTCCACTACAGCTGACATCCATAATTACCGCTTGATAACAGTGAGAAACATAAAAGATATAAAAGAAAACCCTAACATTACAAACAGGGAAGATGGTACCGGCTAAACAAAATGTTGGCACATCTCTTCTTGGATGACTCTAAATCCAGCGACCCATGGGCAGTCGTGACTCACTCGCCAGGATAGGCCAGCAACCTCAGCCAAACAGGTGCGAGCCAGCATACGATTGGCCGAGGAGCTGAACCAATCAGGAAGCTGCTCCTAGAATCTTGCTGGCATTGGCTAACCCCTCCAGCAAATCAGAAGTCAGCATTCTTGTGGTCGGCCGACAAGCCCAGCCAACCAGGAAGCAGCCACTCAGACACCAAGTTAAAGGACCTTCATCACTGAACCTGATAGTTGGTCACAGACTGCCGAGATGTCGCAAGGAAATTCTTTGATGCGGTTCACAACCAGAAGACGAGACAGTATGTATTTTAAGTATTATCTTTCAAGACATTTAACAAAACTTCATTGATAGCTCAAAAATAATAATTTTCGTACAAATGCTTGTCTGAAATTTTTTTTTCCGTTTCGGTGTAAGTAACTTACCCTCCAAGTTTGTAGGCATATTTCAGAACACTACTGTTTGCCAGATAGGGTCTCTCATCATTTTATAGGCGCTTCTGAATAGTGAGCACTCGTAAAAGCCGTGCTAGATTTCTATGTTCAGCCAATTTGTATATTTCCGCGCATAACGGCTAACGACGGGAGATGCCTCACCTTTCTAGACATGTCACTTGATGTTTACGCGTGCAAGAATAACTTATTTAAGTTCATCTTATTACAGTATTGTTGTAATGAAATAGAAAATACGAAACTGTATTCAGTAATTCGCTGCCAACGACACAAAGAGTAGGAAAGCTACGGTTTATTACGTATTCAATGCAGTAATGGCTAGTGATAATTTCTAAATGTTTAATGTTTAGTGAACACTTAATCCCGAACGATCTATAAGCAAGGGAGAGTGTTGTGGGAGAGTAGTTGTACGACATGTGTGTGTATGTATGGGCAGACGACAAGGACAGCGACGAGAAATCCAACAGCCCGGAGCTATGCTTCCTACATCCTGACCACGCCTACGTGAGCGGCTCGAGGAGAGGCTCCAGCCAATCAGAGGTCCTGGAAGTAGAGACCTATCAGCTCAATAGGGACTATTCTCGCTCGCTGCCAGGGTCACGTCGCAGTTCCTTCCAGTCCGCTCAGGGCAACTCCGAGAAAGGTAAGACCCTGTCCACCTCGTGTTCTTTCATTTGCAGACACTACTTCTGCTCATTGTACCTCGCATTATTGTGTAGGCTCCACAGCTTTCACAGGGTGTCACGTCGACATTTTAACGTTACTGACTGGATTTAGTTGCTTGGACATACTTCGTTGCAATGGAGTGTGTCTAAGCAACTAAATCCAGCCATGCACTCCCATTGCACAGTTCTTTCGAAGATCATATTTTAATGTTGCTGTAGGTAAAGCTATCTTACTTTTCACTAGAACAATAATTTTAATGAAAACATTACTATGATATATTTTGTTATATTTGTGTATTACGTGAAAATGTGCCGGGATTTTAGCTTTTGTTTATTAAAAAAAAATTTCAAGATTTTCACACAAAAGAAATTCACAACTAATTTCGATTCGGTCATTAAGTACGTCATTGGCGGAATATTTCTGTACATTATCTTATTATTGTCTGCATTGTTCACAGCAAAGATGGATTTTAAATGGGTAGTGCTTTAATATTTTTTCTTCGTGATGTATTTCCAGTAGTATTTTATTTATACTTCGGAAATAATCACACAAAATTAAGTTTCAACTGTTTTCTATGTCAATATTTTGTTTACATAATATACATAAAAATTCCTTTGGTAGAAGGAGTTAATTTTGAAAATTTATTACATTACAAGGTAAGTAATTCCGCATCAAATTCCTTATTTAAACTCAGTGTATGCAAGCTTGCTAGCAGGACAGAAAGAAATTGTACTTTTATATTCATACAAAACACTGCTTAACTTTAAGACGTTATATTGAAAGATTTCCCCAACTAAAAAAAAAATATTTAATTGCTTACGTGCAGGCACATGCTAAATTCGCCTGTACTGTGTACTCTCTTCGTAAAAATGGTAAAAAATATAATATTCAGAAAAATAGAATATTTTACATTTATCAGACTGATTCAACTACTTTATTATATGTATGTCATTTCACATTGATAAACTATTGCAATTTTAACTATCAAAACATGCTTAATTTTTTGTTAAAAAATTCAGTATTTTTTAGTATACGAAAGTAATTTATTGGTGTTATCACGAAAGTATTTTACACTAACTGTAAACTATTTGATTTCTGTGAGTGGGTGTTCAAATTTTTGTACACACAAATTCGTAAAATTACAATTCTTAAATGGGCTTACACACAGGCTGAAACGTAACTTTGGCTTACCGAAAATTATATTCTTTTAAAGGACTGAAAGTTGAACAATGTTTGGTATAAAGATAAAATTGAAATATTTTTCTGACTATTAAACCAGTTTTGCCACAAAATTTCATAAACTTATATTTATACCAAATGCATCTTAAGTATAAGACATTATCCATTATTTTTTGTCCGTAGTGAAAAAAACTGTTACATTTCCCCAAAGAATTAAAAAAAAAAAAGACTCAAGATTATGGAATATATATATACAATAAGAATCGAATCCAATACAATATTACTATCCTGCCTAGAACTCCGATAACAATGATTGATTGTATATGCATATAAATATACTATTTTTCCATACAACATATAAAATTACTCAATAAAAAGCCAATTAATTGAGCTAGTATTTTAAAAATGTAATATATTTATAGTCGAATAGAACTATGTAACAATTTTTATATGTAGTTAGCATTTTTTTTTCAAGAATATGTTTTTTTCATAATGACTTGAATAAACCTTTAGACCTTACATAACGTTTCAAAGTGTATTAAAGTGGCACGTCCTCTTAAGAGACACTAGATTCCTCAGCTTGGAACTGGTCACGTGACACCACTCGGCAGCACGATGTACGTAATGGCGTGTTCACAGCAGAGCCGGACGTACCGCCACCATCTTACAGCAAGGAGCGACGACGCAGCTCGTGTGCTCGTGTGATGAGGGACCCAGACGAGATACTCCGCAGCTTGAAGGCGGTCAAGGGAGAGTTGGCTCTGGGCCGAACTATGAGCCTGAGTGGTGACAAGCGGGCTCATAGGCGTGAGTAATATCTACTTGTGTCTGTCTGTATATCTCCAGGTTGTCCAACTGATCTAACATAGCACGTGGATACTGATGATGATCTTTCAGCCCAGGGACTGGTTTAAACCGCAGAGAATACACCTGAGACGCAGTTAGGCGAGGATGTAACTGGGATTGTTCGTCTTTGCCTACAGCAGGGCGGGGTAGAAGTGACAACACAAGACCCAGGCCTTCCTGGCCGGGAATCGAACCCGGCACCTTGGCCCTTCAGCCAGTAACTCTAACAACCGAGCTGATTGGTTGAACCTAGAAGTAGAGGGTATTTGCACATAAAACAAATTTCTTCAACTATCGTAATATTAAGGAAATTTGTTCACAATTTTCTTATCAAGACATTTCTACAAATTTGACTTAAAAGGGGGATAAAAATTATGTTAAAACTTTAGGAGTTAAAATGGCAGTAAATGAAATAAAAAATTAAAATTACAAGAATATTTATTTTTCATTATTGATTCCCAGGGTTCTTGAAAGAGAACCCTAACATTATCAAACATATAAAAAGTAAAATATTAATTTGATAAAACAGATTTTTTTATCTCATTGAATTAAATTTCTTTCCAGGGCGACATTTTTTCGTTCCTTGGTATATAATATTTATGTAAATAACATTAACATAATCTAAAAGTTTATTATTAAATTTTTGGACATATCTTTCAGGTTAAAATACTTTCATATCTTCTATTTGTAACAAAACTCGACAACCAAATTTTGTGTCTACTATTTTAGTTTTATTTATTAAATATGGTTTGTCTATTGTAAGTTCAGAAATGTTTGTAAATACTATTTTTCATTTAATACATTCAGTCCATTGTTTGTCTCTTGAGTTTTTTTGCTTCAATTAAAAAAATTCCATATTTTTTTTTAAATTAAAAATTTAAAAATATGTAAATATATACAAAATACGAAATGTAAAAATTTTAATTTAACATTAAATTTTTTTTATATTTCTATATTTCCATATTTTTATATTTTAAAATATGTTTTACATTTTTACATATTTTTATAAATATGATAAAAGTACAGAAAAAGAATAATTTTTTTGTAATAAATGGAGCCAAAAATAAGCCGCGTGTCCAAGTCCAAACCAAAGAGGCGATTAAATAGAAACGTTAATGCCTGGGATGATTTTTAAATTTAAAATTGTATTTTTTAAAGATAAATTATAAACCTCGTGAAACACAATGTAAATGTAACGGTAATGAAAACTTATTCAAACCTTCTCGTGGAAAAAAAAAAAAAAAAAAAAAAAAAAAAAAAAAAAAAAAAAAAAAAAAAAAAAAAAAAAAAAAAAAAAAAAAAAAAAAAAAAAAACCATTTATTAACAAATAACATAAAAATAATATTAAAATTAAATGTGATGTTTGTGAAAATTACTACACAAAAATTAAAGAGTCGTGAAAAAAGTAGGACTCATAAAGAAAAACCGAATTAGTAAAAAAAAAAAAAAAACTAAACGTGAAATAGTTATGGTAAAATGTGGCATTTGTCAAAATTAATATGATCAGTTTTATTAGAACACCACGAAAGAAAAAAACATTTAGAAGCTGTAAATAAAATAAAAATATAATGAATTTTATGAATGTGAAATACAGGAAATAGAAACAGAACATGAAAGTAGAATAAAAATTTGTTCTATTAATTATATACATTACGAAATAGATATATAATTATTTATTAGTGATGTAAAACCAATTGTAATAAATAAAGTATTAGAGAAAGTAGAGAAAAATAGTTTAAAAGTAAACTTATTATTTTCTGCTCAGTAAAAAAGTTGATGTGGTGAGTGTGGAAAATATCACGACGCATCTTTTAAAACTAAAAATGAAACTATTTTTCAAACAACATAATTTAGAAGAATATTATAAAAGAAATATTTCCAGAATATTAGCGGAAATTGAGTTTTTTTTAATTGCAAGGATCCCAATAGATACTAAACGTAAAAAATAATTTAGAATTAAGAATAAATAAATACAATCCTTTAAAAAGATGCTCCTACATTGATTGACCACAAAATTTAACGATAGAAAAGCTGCTATTGATATTAAAAATTATGTTAAAATATGTTTTTATGGTCTATTTTTATCAGTGCTACATCCTGCAAAATATCTTCCAGAAAGAGTTAAAATTATTAACCATTTAAGCATTAATTTGATAATGTGCCTACAGGTTTAGCATTCCTAATGAAATTAGATAAAATAAAAGTATTTGGAAAAATAACTAATATTTCTATTAATGTTCATGCCTATGAAAAAAAATAATGTACAAGATGGAGAAAACGACAAGCTAGAAGAAGAAGAAATGTTAATTAACTATTGAAATAATAATGAAGAATAAGAAGCGAATAATATTAAAGAAAAAATTTAATACAAAACACAATTTATATGTTACCCATTAACTATTACGGAAAATAAAACTGAAAAACTTATCAATCTTTAGTATATTAAAAATGTGAAAATAACGATCATTATTGTTGGATAAAAACTCATTCTCAGCTAATTGGCTACCAACTTTCAAAAAGTACTAGAAAAAATTACTTTGTAATAGATGTCTATATTATATTTATTGTAAAGATAACTTTAATATTCATGAAAAATATTGTAAAGAACATGAAGGCGTTCGAGTAAAACTTCCAAATAAAAAATATATAAATATAAATTTAAAAATTTAAATAATTCTTTAAAAATATATTTTACAATATATATCACTTTTGAAAGTTCATTAAATAAAATAGATACTTCTGAAATAACTAATAAATTGGAAAATTTGAATCAGTTCCCTTTAAATAATTGTTATACGCTAATAAATATGAAAGTTACATACATCATAAATAATTAGAGGGATGATATAAATGTTAGAATACAAAATTTTAGTCAAACATTAAAAAATTATAAAAATGAAATAAAATTTCGAATCAATCAGATATCTCAAAATTTAAATAAATTTATAGCAATTACATAAATCCTTAAGTGTTCTAGATGGTGCAGTTGTATTTATTAAAATGATAACAATGTATACATATTTTAATCAAAAAATTATGTAATAAATAATGGATATCTTTGGAAATGTTTTAAGAAATCTTAGACCAAAGATTGTAGTTGGGTTGAAGGTCAAATTAAAATATCTATAACACTTTCACAGTTCATTGATTTTGTAACAATTTCAACTAGAAATAAGCAATCGTTCGATAAAGTTTTTCTTCCATGCTTAGAACAAGATATTAATGTAGATTTTGAAAATATAAGACTTAGATATGTGGCTAATCCAATTACACCTAACGATGTTGTTAATTTAATTACCAGTCTAAGAGAATAAAGGTTATTCATTTTGTAAGGAAAAAAAAGCAAAAAAGGTAAAACAGCATACTTAGATAGTAATCAAATTGAATACATTTTTATGATGGCTGAGGGAGTAAATGAAATAATAATTAAACCAAATGATTACACACAAATTACTGAATTACATTCCACGGTTGTTAATCCTAAAACTAGGCTTCCTAAATTAAAAACAAACTGATTTGTTTAAATTGTTTCATATAGAAGAAGATGATAAAATATTTTTATTTTTAATTTCCAAAAAAAATTACTTTAGTGAAGGTACTATTTTATTCGTATATATAATAATAATAATAATAATTATTATTATTATTATTATGAAATATAATTAAATTTAGTTTACATTTAAGAAATGCTTTATATTATTACGATTATGCCATTGTTTAACTTTCGTTTCATATCTACAGTAATAATACCATAGTCTTTATTCCAACATTTTGAACACACTTCTCTAAATTTTTGAAATGACATATCACCACCAACAAAATCGCTATGAATATGTTTAGGGTTTGTATCATCTTGTCGAAATATGCTAAGAAAATTAGCATAATCTCTTATGAATTGTATTAACACTTTTGGGTATGTTTGAGCTAAATAAAAACAATAAACATTTTTATGTCTGCCACAAGTTAGTTTCTTATCATATCTTGGTTATCTAGTGTAACATCATCAATAAATCCACAGAATCGTTACAATATCTTTCGACATCAACCATGTCTTCATTTGAAGAGAAAAAGTATGCTAATGGTTCATTTCTTATTTTAATTGCTGTGTCAGTATCTTCTCTTGAAGAAATATATTTTGATTGATTTAAACTTCTCGAACATACATATAGAGTACCAAAATTTAACCGTCCGAGGCATATATACACACACACACACACATATATATATATATATATATATATAAAATTACCTATCATAGGAGTGGTTTTATCACAATTAAATGCACCAGAAATCAAGCAACGAATGTTATCAGAAAATATTTTCCATGAGATTTTCTTCATTATATTGTTGGGTACCCTTATTTTAATATTCGAATCTATATCGTTAGGTTTACCATTAATTATATTTATAGTTTATTATTTCTATATAAATGGATCAGGTATATAAGTTATCAGGTAAAAAATCTACCTTAAATAAAAATGTCTTTATTATTTAGAAACAGAAGAACATTCTGTTGGTTAAATTCAGTTTTACACAACATATTTAACACCTAACATTACACAGGAAAATAATATGACATATTTTATAGAACAAAATAGGGTAGAAAATGTAATTCAAAATCTCTATTGGTCAAAATAATGTAGAAGATTTTGGAAAAAGTATAAAAACTATTTCTCCATTTAATAAAATGTTAGCTGGCGCGAAAGAAAACAATAATGTATCGATCAGTTCAGATAAGGTAACAAACAGAGTAAAAATAAAATGTATTTATTATGTGTTGTTCGATATAGCAGACTCGGTTAGTAAAGTTTAAGGTTTTATACAAAATGTAGTCTTAGAAAAATATTAATTTTATCGGGCTGATACAAATCCTAAAATTACTCAATTTGATACAATTAATATTAATTGTAATTTGGCAAATGGCATGGTTCTGAAACATGACGAATACAACCACAGAGAAACTAGTGTTATTGTTTAACTTAAGCCTAGTGTTTATATTCGTGAAACAATTTATTACGAACCAACTTATCCTTTATTATTTCCAATACATACAGATACGGTGAAAATAATTGCGTTAGGAATAAGAGATGGGAAGGAAAAATTAATTGACTTTGATTCTGCTGTAAATAACTGCAGTATTAGCAATGAAACAATAATTGTACCGTGTGTATAAGATTGTTGTCTTTAATGCTTAGAGAACTTACAGAACATTTATCTGTACACTCTGACGACAACAGGAAGTGAAGCGATGAATCAGTGCTAGTTAACTTAACTGATATAGCAGTTTTTCTTGTGTCAAATTGGTGATAAGTAGTGAGAAGCTACTTTCCAGAGACAAATTTGATTGAATTAAGAAAAATAATTATTTTTTTATATTTCTCTTTTTGTATAACTGAAACTTAAAATATTTGAAATTATTTCAATAACTTTTGGCTACTACTTAAATAATTTGTGAATGTCAGTTAGTGTGTACTTTACCACTAATGGATGACGCTTTTAATTTGAAGTGTGTGTGTATATATTTAATGGAAAATTGGTTCCCATTTAAGTAGCCTCTATCAACGAGGTCTAATGCTCGTGATGGCAAGCATTCAATAAAAAAAAATAATGGGAGTGACACATGAGTAGAAGGGGACAAATGCTAAGGAAATAGGGTAGGTATTTGCCTTCTTTTAGTTCTACTAAGATATTATAAATGATTTTGTTTTATTTATTTTTACGTAAACCGAGATCGATAATATTTTTATAGAAAGTGTAATAAAATATTTAGAAAAATAATCGTCAAATTTAATACATCTAATTTGGAAGTATGTTTATAAAATGTGTTGTACTCGAATCACGTCACATGGTCGCTCGATTTGATGAAGCGGCAGCTGAAGCAACCTTCAGGCTGCACTCAGTCAATCACTCAGTACAACAATTTATGAAATTTTATTATTTTTTTAATTTATTAAATGAAACAAGCGTTGGAAATTATAGTCACAACATTGATTATAATTTTCATATTGTTAACTGTTTTGCTCGCGAAGAAAAACTTTATTTCAATATATCAATAGCTGTTGATAAAGGAGACATGAAATTAAAAATTTGGGAAGATATAAAATGTGAACTGTTTGACATTGATTAATTTCACGGATTTTATGTTTTAAATCCGCACGAAATATTCACAAATTTGAGATATAATTTTACAATAGAAATAGTCACGGATATTTAAATTTATTGAAAAATAAAGCATTTATAGCTTCATAAAATTTTAAAAAGTATTGTTACCTGAAAGATACCTATACTCAAAAATGCACTGGTCAAATCATAAAACATGTAAACAGTGAAAATACGAGTTTTATTTATAATGAAATGAAAAATTTTTGTAATAAATGAACACGTAACCTTCGTTCATTAAAAGTATTTTTTTTAAATAATTGTTTATCATTTTGCCTGTATTGGAACTTCTTAAATTTTAACATTATGTTTAATCCCCTTTTATGACGGTTTTGTACAATTGTCTTGATAAGAATATAATGAAAAAAATGTCCTTAATGTTTCTAGGAAATTAGTATTATGTGCAATTTTGAGCACGAAAAAGGGTCACTGACCTCGAACATGCAAATACCCTCTGCTCCAGATTTTGGAGATGTAATGTTATTTCTCGCCAAGACTCTCAGCAAACCATGCCACTAATGGTACAGTTTTACTTTTTTCGTCCATTAATGTTCAAAATTACGTTTTTAAATAACACACTATTGGCTCAGCTAATGAAATTAATTCATTATGCACATTACAAACTAATTACTACGGTACGGTTATGAAACAATCAGAATATTGCAAACATTTAGGTGACGCCTTTCCTCATTTAAATAATATAACTAGATCTAGTAGCAATTAAGAGCGCCACTGTACACACAATCGCAAAACATAATAAATGCAGATATATAGACATTATCGGTAATACCTATGACACTTAGGTTGTAACACGAAAGTAAAAACAAGCATCATTTGTGCCGTAGTAACACATTCTCTTAAGACAACTTGCCATTACATCAGATCACCCAGAAAAAAATAATTTCCTTTTATTTTTTCTCTAAACATAACAATTTTAGAAAGGGTATGAAAGTTGCAACACAATTTTAAATTAACTTTAACGCAATGTTAGAATTCAGCTTCATTATTTCTTGAAGTCACTTTAAAAGGAAGTAGGGAATTTCTAAATATAAGCTTTTCTAAATAACCAGTCAAATAAGTATGAATTTGTTAAATGTTTTATATTAATGTTTAAGAAATAAATATGATACACAGTTTACTCTGAAATATTGCAATTTAAGTCGCAAAATGTCTTCGCATATGAGAATGAACTGTATTTAGTGCAGATATTCAGCTTTTAAAATAAAAAATATCGTATTGGTAGAATATATGAACGTACTTATTTCGATAAGTTAATGTTACAAATGGTTTGTTAATGGTTATAAGTTGAAAGCATTTTTAATAAAACTCTTCCCGCAATCTTAAGTTACGCAGTAAGGTGTTCTTATAAACTGTTATTTGTTAGAGGATACGTTAAGGCAATTCTAACAATTCTAAATGATTCTCTAAACGATTTTACTCCACGGCTCTCACCAACGCCACTCTCCACCAAAAGTCTCACAATGTTCAGCAATGCAAATAACCTTAGCTGTGTCAAGTACTGCTAGAATATATTAGATTTAAATACTATACTGGAATAATTAAATATGTTACGAAACAGGCAATTAAATCATAAGGTGTTATATTAAAATTTTAATGACTACTACTTTAATACATTTAAAATTAACTGTTGCCGGTTTCGAATTCACTGCAATATATAACAAAACAAAGATAAGATTAAAAATGATTTGTCAAAAAATATGATTTTACCTTTATTATTTATAAATCATTTTGTATATTAAGAATAATAAATTATTTTAAAACATACGTGTGCATTTTAACGAACTGTGACTACATAAAATGTTATAAAAATATTGTTCTACTAAAGTGAAATATATTTAGAGTAACTATGCGTTAGTCAGTTGTATTTATTTTCACATTTCTTTATGACTTAATAATTATGCGAACTAATTATAATTTACACTAAATAACAATAAGTCACTTAGAACACACTGAATTAGCGTATAGATGTATGTTTATTACAATAGTACATAACAAGTCGGTTACTGTGATTCGGAATTTTATAAAAAAAACAATTGCTGTGTACTGAATTTAGCTGTCATTGATTAGGATTTTTGGCCATCGGATTATGCGCTTCGAATTATGACATCTGAAAACCGACTCTGCGGAAATACTTGTGGGTTTGTAGTGAAATATATGCATACTTACATAGGAAGACCATAAAATTAACATTTTAGTGAAACACAGTCGTAATTTAGAACTTCTATGTTACCAAATTGTAACTACATTTTATGTCACATTTATACTTGATTCTAACGTTCAAAGAATCACGTTCAACTAAAGGAACATAAATTAGTTTTACTGTAAACGCATATCAGTCCACGTATACTTTAGGTTCGCTTCATGTTGACTCTAGTCCGAGTTCATTTCAGTCCGAAAGAGCAGTATAAATGCACTTACCGAAAGATGATGACAAGCAGTGAGAGTGGTGTGTAATGATGCAAGTTGTTGCAAAATATATTGCAGGAAAGCAGATCCAACGTAAAATCACCCATATACCTACACTCCCTATCAGTGTTAAAAAAAAGACACAAAACATTTTCGCGGCTTTTAAATTTGTCTCAAATTTTTTTTTAAAATGTTATTTATCATATCGAAAATACCCTCTGTATGTGGATAAGAAAACCGCTAAAAAATAACATGTTTCAGTTTATGACACACACAACTGTACATAGGAAAAGGCAGAATTTTTTTGCATATTTTAATTTATTATTAAAGGTGTTAGAAACAAACGTGGGTGGTTATTAAATATGATAACATGTGGTAAAAGCTCCCTCCAATTTAAGTAAATTGTGTCTAGTTTTCCGAATCTTCGTATTTGGCACCTTAAAATTGAAAAAAAAATATATATATTAATAGTGTTACAGTAAAGTTATTCTTTTAAATTCGAATGCATAATTTTATTTTGGCAAAGTCAAGACATTTTTATGTATTAGCGAAAAATATAAAAATTACATAACTACATTAAACTGCGAAGTCTGTGGGTTCTTTTAACCATTGTCAAATTAACATCATGGTATATTATGATAATTTAGATTATTACTTGTATTTCTTATTGTTTAACCTAACTTGAAAAATGACATGTTGGGTTGTAAGGGGAGTGACAATACATAAGTATGGAGACGTATTGCAGGCAGAGAGAGACAAGTATGTTTACAGTTGTAAGGAGACATGACACGTGGCTGTGTGTTACCTCCAGGTGCTAGTGTGGACAGCATCATGCTCTCTCAGGTGAAACCAAGACCTCAGAGAACTGGCAGCCGCGATGCTCTGTTGTCTTCTCCGCTACTCGCTCGTAAGTCCTAGGCCTGCACAGATGACCCTTAGGTCGCACATTAGACCAGAAACTTAGGCGCAGTCTCCAAATATTAGCGTACCGCTTACCATGGCAGCACTTAACCTTGAATACTCGGCGAAACAGATTGTAATGTTTCTTCCCGTGCTTTAATTGAATATATTGGTGGGGAAACGGCATATATTACATTAACAAACTTATCTGTAATAAGCAATACAAATGTATTTAAAAAGGAACATTTTCAAGGGTTGTTTAACCATCACAATGTTTGATATAAAAATCGTTAAACTTTCTTCTGCTTATATTGAAATAGTTCTACTCTGTTCGTTAATATTTTCAAGACAACAACCATTACGATTTTTTGTCTAAATAAACGGTTTCAACTAATTGTTTCTTAATTGAAAGTTATAGTGGTGCACTAATTTGTCAGAACCACTTTACATTTTGTGTTGAAAAAATTGTACTACGTAGTAAACACTGTATTCAATTATACTGTGAAGTATGTTTACGTAATCTCGTCTCCTTCGGACAAAAATGGACATGATCCTTTTATACTGTTTCATGGATAATTAATATTTTAGTCCAAAGGAGATGAGATTTCGTTAAAAGGTTTCACATTGTAGTTTGAAAGATATGTTTACTGAGTACTTTAATTTTGTCTAGTCGAAACTTCAAGTGGCTTGGACACGTAAGTATATTAATATAATTTTCTTTTTAAAAAATTAGATGACAGTGTAATTGTTTTTGTTTGAAAAACTTTCAGTAAATACTAGCAGATAGTTTTACGATTTCTGTTCTCGTTTAGAACAAAAACATTGCGTTCCAAAATCAGAATAGATATAGGATCGTAGCCGTAACTTGAGCGGCGTAGTGATGGTACCTAGAGAAATGTAAGTTTAGTAACTGCAATGACCTGCGGGCTGTATTCAATTGAAGTAAGCACTCTCAAGTATGATCTGTCTGTTTATTGGCTGCTGCTAATGTGAGCATGTAGTTTCACACAAAACAATTTTTCGTTTATTTACAGCAATATTACTGACACAAAGATTTCCATGCAGAGTCTGAGAATTGTGATCCAGTTACCACTTCACAGTAAATGAAAATGCGTTATAATTACACCTTGCCTATGTCATGTGTGGTACCAGCTGGATCACAAAAAATCGTTATGTATATCCAATTACTCAGCTGTAAACTCCTATAACATCTTATTGATGCGACTGTTTGAGGTTTAAAGGCACTAGTTGGAAAGTACTAGAGCTATTACTAAACAATCACCCTTAAGTATGAAACAAGGTATCTCTAAGATTTACATTCCTTCGTTGCATTTATGAACAGGTAATAGTATTATCCGAGTAGTACCTACTATATCTGAACACATTTTCTATCACAAGATTTATCTTCACGTTTATTAATATTATAGTTTTCAAAAACGCTACGACCCGTGCAAAATGTTTAGTCACTTCGATATTTATATTTTATAAATGTAACGTTTATGTCGACCTCTGCTTTATAATGTCGAATTTACTAATCGAAGAATTAGTTTGCTCATTTTGAAAGAAAACTTCATTCCGATTAAGAGTTACGTGTATTACAATATATATGCTAACATTTCTTATGAAATACCTAAGTCATTGTTATAAACGAAGTATTTTATTGCAGATAAAAACATTGTGGTGTGAAACAAGTAAATCTTACAGATTAATGTGACGGAATATCAACTGTAAACCAAACTCGACATATTATTTTATGCATTGTATTTAGACATATTGAAGGGATAAACCTGTGCCAAATACTGATAATAAGTATGATTGAACTTTCCTCTTAGTATTCGTCACTAAGCCGTAAAGCACACCACACTGGTTCAACGTTTCCTAAAAAGGATACATTTCTAAGACTTTTAATGTAACTGTGTGCAATAAACAAGAAAGCAAATAACACACCAACAAACTGTCATTGTTAAATGTTTTAGCAATTTTAGAATATCAGTTCTACGATAACTCTGTAACTTCCACGTTACACATGAATCTCAAAAATTACTCTACGTTTAGGTTATACAGTTTTGTCGTGCTTTTCTGGCATGGTATTAATAACATATATTGTGTAGTATCACTGACTATTGTCATGCACTTAAGAAAGCAACTGTCTTTATTAAGCAAGGTCTTGAACTGGAATTTAAATGCAGAACTAAACGTTCCGTAGATTTCCAAACAAAACTTTATTTATTTATCACTTTTTGTTTGTAGGTTAAAAAAACGTATTTATAAGTAGTCAAACAGTGAATTTTAGTGCTATAATTCCTCAATTCAGTAAACACTCGATTTTGGTTTATTTCACAATATTCTGGGACATCTATCACCTACTACAAACGCATTAAAAATCCATACATTTAGATCGATGACTAAAAACTACATAAACATAACTAATATTTGGAGACTGCTTTTAGAGAGCGATTTATTAGTTTCAGGCTTGTAGAAAAAATATATTAAAATAGGAATAACAAAACAACGTTTGAAGGTTTAATAGACTTCTTTAATTTTAGTAAACGTAGCTAGAACTAAAATTGAAGTAATTAGTCGTTTTGTTTCTTGTGAGTTCTGTTAGTTAAATAAAGTATTTTGTTCTGTTAATATAGCTCTATTCTCCAAGTATTGCCACCTTCAAGAGAGCATAGAAGAAGACAGGTCAGGTTTGAGTGTGAGCTTCGTAGGGTGAAGACACCTTGTCCTAATACGTGTTTTGCGCCCTTATTAACGGTTACTGAGAGCACGCGAGAATATGATCTCTCTTCGAAGGCACCGAATTAATTATGTGTCTTACTATAGTCATTAATCCCATATTTCTACTTTTTTTAGCGATAATTATAATTTTGAAGCCAAAAGGAAACAATACATCTAAAAGTCATCTCTCGGTTTTGCTGAAAATCATATTTACTATGTCTACTATTTTCTTTTCAAATATGGAAGGAACGGTATGGTTTAGCAACATATTTGGTTACAGAAGTTACCACTCATAACAAATTGGTTTCTGCGGACGTTTAACAACGTTGACATGCGTTGACGAATGATATACATTTTAGGAGTACACGGAGATAACCACTAACTTAAGGGGGATTGATCCCTGTCAGACGGGTTTTACGGTTTTTCTTATAAATCAGGGAATAGACACATTGTTTTACTTTTTTCACGCTGACAAGGCATTGTTTATTGTTTCATTCCCTTTTTGGAATCAATATGGCATTGTTTCTGCTAGTTTTGTGGCCTCTGTAGTCGCTCCCGTAAATAAAGCAATTTTTCCTTTTCAGCTGTTTCCTTTTGCAAAATAATGAATATAATATGGTTACAGCAATCGCAGAAAATCGATTAAGTTCGTATCTATGCCCTGTCGTGACAAAAATGTTGATACATCGACTGGAATAGAAGTTATCGAGAAAAAACAGGTAGGGATCATTACCCCTTAAAAACAGCCTGATGAAATTTGAATATAATATGACCACTCAAGAGAATGCTTCGTGGTATAAATGTAATCTGACCTCGCATGTGCAACTACAAATTAATGGGCGGTCAGTAAACTATTTTACTAACAAGCAAATATTATTATACCCTGTGTTCACCAATTCGCACAATACATTCAACATTTCATTCATTAAATAGGCACTACAAAGTAAATTTTCCTTGAGTTACCATGACTTAAAATGAGGTCACATATATTTCGCCAGAGGCGGTTGTGACAACAAAACTAACTCGCTCAGACTAATGCAAACTTAGGCGAATGTCCTGACTTATACTTCTAACGTTGGCTTTCATAAAAATTTACAAAATTTCCGACTCCATTTTTACATTTATACGCAGCACTCGGGTCAATTATTTAAACATGCTTTGAATTGTTACCATTAGCAATACGTGTAAGTGAATTCCATAGAATATCAAGTCTGCAGAGATGAATTGTAACTCTCGCTGCACACTCAGTATCTGTTCCTAGGCGCACATCACTTAGCTAGCACCACAGCACCAGGTGTGCCAACTTGCACCGCGCACCTATACACCAGTCACTCTCTGTTGTTACACTTACAGTTCTGATTCGTTAGTATAAACAGTTTTGTTGAAAATATACCATCCGTTTTTTAGACAGAAAATGTTTTCCAATATAAATTAATGAATTTATTATTATAAACATATTGTACCTATGCTGGGTATTAGTACCGATGATTGGCAATCCTTGCGTTACCACTACTGAACTGGCTCGAACTGGGAATTAAAGTAGCGTGATACAATGTTAGCTCTTTCTAGAGAAGTTTCAATTAGGCTTTTAGAAAACCACGTAAAATGGTGTTACTTCATTATGAAATCAGGGTCTTTAACAGGCAACTGCACCAAACTGACATTCATGAAAAAATATTTAACTTACGTACGTGAGCAAATGTCACAGAAATTCTTGATAAATGCATAAATATTATAGTTAGGGGTGTTTGAAAACTGGGTTTTGCGTGTGGCTAGCAAAAGACGATGAATAAAGTACGAATCTAAAATGATTAGTCAAATTTTATTAGGCGCATACCAATAATCAACACATAGTTCATAAGTAAACAGCCGTCGCATTAAAGTTATTATTAGCTTAATACTGTTTTATTTTTTCAGAAGCCGGCACCACTAAGATGTGCTCATGTGCTAAATTGGAGCGGATTATACGTGTAATTTTGTGGACACAGTCATTAAAATCATATGCATCGTATGGCACATACACTAAGACAGACTGCTGTTGATACAACGTTGTGTCAAAATAGGGACAGCGATCTGGATTTGTTGCCGATGCAAAATGAATCGTTTCTATTAATATTTGCATTTTATTTCCACCGACACTGACTAGTTAATTGCTGGGGAACACTGGAAACGAGGGAAGAAATTTGCAAGCCATGGTCCATATAATAGAACCATACTAGAAACTGCCTGGAGAGAACGTGAAAAAAGCATTTAACAGAAGTCACAACTGTCGGTCGAAGATACGAACCTGGATCCTTTTAAATCCAATCCCAGTGAGTTACGACCGCTGTGTGACGAATTCTAAAATAAAATAAAAAAATTGGTTTACACACACAGACAAATTGAATCCATCTCTAAGCAGGCACATGTTGCTTGCATGGCCGAAACCCCACTGTTATGTACTCGGTGACCTTGAATGTATGTAGTTTACTGACGTCAGTCATGCAAGCTCGTATGGCGGAATCATCACTATAAGCTTTAAAGCAATGATAAATGATAATTGTGCATTCCAATTGTTTCAGATATTTATTCCTGGCTGACAATTATTTTCACTAATATATGTACAGTCTCAACATCCACAGTCACGAATGTGGAACGTGTCCGGAATCCAGAGCTGCGTAAAACTATAAACGTTTATACAATGTAATATTTTGCTAATGATAATGCATTTTAAGACCTACTATATACGCACATTATTTCATTAGTTAATTTTTAGGTCATTTGCACACAAAATGCTTGAGGCACTTAATACATTTTAGACTTGTGTGTGGTAGTAGTTAAGTGTTAAAGTTTATAGGCTTATAACTAGTTGCTTCAAGAATCTTAGCTGCATTTTCATGTTAATTAGAAAATTTAGAAATGTTGACAAAATCTGAACTATTGTATGAGATGAACTGTAGCATGTTAAATATTTAGCATCATTTCACATTTAGCTATAGTATTGTGATAGTAACATAAATGTAGAAGTCATTATCTCAATTCCCTTGCATTACAGGATTGGATATCCTGAGATTACTAGAATTTGCTTTTCACATTTCGCTAACGGTATTACGTATCGTATTGTTACGTAGAGTTTAAAAGTATAATTTTTGTCAATAAAAATTGTCATATAGAGGAAATAAAAATATTAAAACCCCAATGTAGAACATTCTGGAAAACAAAAGTTAATTGTGACGTACTTTGCAAATGTTGCATAGATGCATGTTAAATACTGAACATTAATTACTTTTCAAACGTACATAAAGCGCATATTAAGTGTTTTTATTATAGTTACAGTTAATAAATTGTTATTTAAACTAAGGCAGGTTATATATTTTATTGCGGGACAGTTGTTTTTTATAAACAGACAAAGCGTACGTAAAGTTATATATGCATATAATCTAAGCTATTAAATATCATTACAGAGAACAGTAATAAGCGAACTCCCTAAACTTATGCATTAATTTGACTGGAAAACCCAGAATTTCGCAACTAGGTTAAAGCGGTGTATTTTAACTGAAAATATTTGCTTAGGTGTTTATACAATTTTTTAAAAAGGTATCATAGTTCTTAAATAGTCTGCATGAGAGCTTTGATTTGGAAACTTATTCAACCACTTTAACAAAAATGTGTGTTTTTAAAGAATATTTATTGGTTATTGATACTTTTTAATATGAATTAATTTCCATAAAAAACAACCAAAACTGTCAGTTCGTAATAGCAGGACGTCTAAGAGATCTGAACTAAAAATATTCAGAGAACTTAAATTAAACGGGATGTGATCATAATTTTATAAAACAAACTGACCGTTAAATATTGTCAAATAATTGTACTAAAAGGAGATTCATGTAGCATAGAGACAACTTTTTTTTAACTAAATACATAGCAACAAGCATTTCCTCTTAACACAGACCTTAATGCTTTTCCAGAACAGTTATTAAGTGTTTGAACCTATCTTACAACAACTGTGACAGAATCCAACTAACAATTGAGTGCCGTTCTATGTTACGCAGAAATGTCACACATTTCCTGATGGCCGACAATAACTCACAATTATCATGCCATGGACTGTCAATGCATTACCCACGCAAATATTTACAAGCACAAAATGTCAAAAATTTTAACTTGCATCGAATTTTCTTGCTCCCATTACTTACTTCCCTTAATATCATACGCTTTGCTTTTTGTCAATATGCTATACGCAATAGTCCTCTGCTTATTATATAATAAAAGTAAATAGCAAGGAATTTGGCACTTATTAGAGCAAACATTTGTTCACTCAAATATTTATACGCTACGATTTACTAATTTTTGAATTGAATCTTTCAGAAACCTCAGTGTTCAGGAGCTGAATTCTAACTTGTCTATAGTAAAACCAAAATATGTGGCAGTAAGTTATAAAATATTTGAAAGTAAAATTTAAATTTTTGTCTACACAAATAAAACCTTCTTTTGGAGTTAAGTTTATGCAAACAAAATACTTTTTGGCTACGTGTAAAACCAATATTATGAATTCTACACTTCTCAAAATATTTACTGTTTCCAAATTACAAAAATTCATTTTCATCTAATTTGACTAAATAATTATTGTAACTCGTACAAGAAGTTAATGAAAATTTCATGTCAATATGTATAATTTGTCAATGTAAAAACATTGACTTAGCATAAATAAAGTCCGATGTTTTCAGGTCAAATGACCTAACTTCTGCGATCACAACAGCAGAAGGACTTAAATGTGTAATATAATTTAACGAGTGAAATATGTATCAAAATATGCCGGTATGTCACTTTTGTCCAACTAAAGACGTACACACAAAGCAACCACGAAACTTAGTGACTTTAATTTGAAGAATTCGCGGACCAAAGAAATGAAATGTTAGATTTACAACTCAAATTACCTTAAAGATTTTGTTTTTTACCCATAGTATGATTAGTCTGCAGAGATTTTGTAACGTTATTGGACAATTTGTTACGTACTTAAATATGTATTATAATATTATTCATATCACATTAATTAAAATTGTAATCGTATTATACTTCCTCCAAATAATAAAAAATAAAATTAGGAATATTCTTAAAAAGTCAGGTTCATATTCCAACATATTTTCTTTGATGTTTTTATATTTATTTAACATACTTACGATATATTTTTTTAATTTATTATGTAACATAGAATAATAATTATATTTATCACTTTCCTTTTTATTGAATAATTTCATAATAAATAATTAAATTTTAAAAATTTCATACGAAATTTTTATATACAAAATAATTAATGTAAAAGCATTTAAATATTTTACAATAAGTTTAATATTAGTTAAAATTTTAAATTAGACAAATAATTTAGTATTTTGAAGTAGATGTGAGATAAGTTCTAGTGCTTAATAGAGAGTGTAAAATTGCAAATCTGAATTTAATAACATACTTTATTATTGAGTGTTGTGCACAAATGTATGTATTGCTTCGCGATAAAAGGTTTCTACTTCTAGCTGCTGTTCATCACTTTGCCACCATATTTTTACATAATTCATGTTCACAGTGCAAGGCGTGCTGTATATACACTGTTCAGCATGGCATAATGCACGACGCATGTTTTCATGTAGCAACATAAATTATTCTTTTACACATATTACCATTTGTACAGTCGTAACCTTCTCATGGCTTTATTATCTGTGTGTACCCTTGACACTAACACAGTTATATAAAAAAATTACTAAAATTTTGTTCTAAGAAACATTTCAAAATATCCTTACTTTTAATTATAAATATCGATTGTGTTGTACACATAGTGGACGTACAGTTTTTGCAGGAAAATATCATTTACTATTAATTAATAGTATAAAATTGGAATTTTACCGTAATTTTCTTTTTAAGCATCTTAACTGTTACATAACCAGAAATCATTATAGCTAATACAATTAGAATGCATTAGTGGCATGATAACATAACCGGGACTGTTTAAAATTAAAATTGCTTAGCTAACTAAACGAATATTATTTTTCCGGAATTGGTTTCATTATGCAAAAACTGTACATAGTAAATATGTAATCATTTCTTATAGTTTTAATTGTGAACGTATTATTCTGTTAATTGATTACAGATACATGTCATGAAATAATCTGGTATTTTAAAGCTTCATTCTGATATAATGGATACGAGGCCTAAGTACGCTTAAATAACAAATATATTATAAGTGAAGATGTGGACAGAAGGAGAGGACTCATTCAAGCCAAGACGAGTTCAATCCTCAATCATTTTGGTCTCTGGAGAAATCCACCGAGGTTTCTTGTCACCTCAATATTCTAACATTCATACAATACACCAATGTGTAGAGGTTTTCTGATGAAATGATGCATAACTCGTCCACGAAAATTTTTTTATTGATTTTGAAATATTATCATTACGAAAACGAAAAATTGTGGCGTTCATAACCACGGTCAAAATAATAAATATGCACTCGTGTCAAAACAATGCATCGATTCTTCATGATCGGTATAAGGTTGTATTCAAAAATATTATTGGAATTCAGTGTTGACGTACATGGGAAAATTGTAAAAATAAGTATAGTAATAATGACAATAATATTAAATATAAGTACAGCAATCAGTTTATACAGATCACATGACCACAACACAACATAGTTTATTATTGTGTTACCTATCCTGTCCTGCACATTACAGCTAACATTTTGAAGTAGGCACCCGAATAATGATCGGGATATTTGATATACACAGGGTTGTCCCTAAATACAGTCACGTTGTAGGGAACGCGAAGAAGAGTGAGTAAATAGAGTACATCTGGCGTCACAGAGACTGGAAAGTAGCCGTAAATTGACACACAAATTGTGGTTTTGAGGGTCTCACAAATAGCGTTAAAGTAGCCCTTACATAGCAACAACTGCGAATAAGTGTGATTCGTGTTATTGTGGGGCTGGCTGGGAATGAAAGGACAGGTAACTGCAGATCCTCGTGATACCCTGTCTATTTTAGCTATCACCACACACGAGTCCCACTAGTGAGGTCCTGGGAGTGACCCCGACCGAACATCGAATCAGAATCTCGTCGTAGCGATGCGATCGATACACCTTCGCTGCTCCCAGGACTGTTAGCTCGGCCCACTTGACGCATTATTTGACGTCGCTTATGTGATTTGTTGCTATTTCTACGCAGATTGCTACCCTCGGAGTCCAGTGTTTGTGAGTCAGTTAACATAGGCCTTATACATCCCAGTCTCTGCCACCCTAAGTATACTGTATCATTTTACTTGTCTTCGTATAATCTACAACGTGACAAACAGCATTAAACGTTATTCACGGACACTCTCTATACAGATTAGACTTTTGAAAGATAAACTTGTACAAGTATAGCAACATTGTCATGCTGACTATCATTAGGATCTTAGAAAACCTCTTCACCAGTTTCTATATTTGAGCATGTAAAACATGCCTGTAGTGGGCTTAAAGATCAGATTTATTCTTTGTTACTTTCATCGAAACCTCTGGCACAATCCCGGGTCGTATCTCAATGGCTGAAAGCCAACTAGTTATAACAAATTTGCAGACCAATGGAAGTGTAGTTTATTGTGTGGAGTACTATAACTGCGGCAAGTGTTGTCAATATAGATTATTAAATAAATTTCATATTGTCTTCTTGCCAGGAAAAGTCTGCTACGATCAATAGGTTACATAAACCTAATATTCGTTGTGTTATTTTGCACCTCATTGTCTCAGTGATTAACGTTTGCACTTGCTGCTCTGCTTCAAAGGGGAATTTTCCCTCTCAGATCGGAATTACGGCTTTTATTATAAATCAGAAAATATAGAGATGGTTTTACTTATTCACGTTGAATAGGCATATTTTATTGTTTCATTCACTCTTTGGAATCCATGTGAAATTTTTTCTATTACTTTCATGACCTCTGTAGTCGCTCTCGTAAGTAAAGCAATTTTTCCTTGTCAGCTGTTTTCCGTCGCAAAGTAATAAGTATACTATGGCTCTAACAATTCCCGAAAATCGATTAAATTTGTATATATTACCTGTCATGGCAAATATGTTGATACAGCGACTGGAACAAAAGTTATCGAGAAAAAACGTATATAAAGCAAGATGGTAAGTATCAATATCTCTCAAGGTTAGTGATTTGGTGTAGGTAACACTCAGCTTATTGACGTTCTATCCACCAATCACAGATGTGCTGCGTCGCAGCAACCTTGTTCTGATTGGCACAGTAAAGTAAGTGACTCCACTCAGCAAAGACTCGCTGCAATAACCACAAAGCACGGCTGCAGGTGTGCACATAAGTCATAGAAACAAAGCAGTGAAGAAATTATTTTGCACATATACGATGTCCCTTTCAGTTTGACACGTAAGAATAGGTACAGAGAAAAATCACGAAATTCTTAAATCCAGAATACTTTACAAACCAGTGCTAATGTTGGAGGAACAGAGCTCATATCGGCGTGAACTGTAAATAAATAACATGTCTCCTGTTTTTCTTCTGACTTTCTTATATTGTCCTGGTACAATATTTGATTGCATGTTGTTGGCTGCAATATGGCGGCGTTCAAATTGATTACACATATAAATAGACCATCAGCACTGGTTTTGCAACTCTTGTTTTTTTTCCTCAACGAAATAAGTTCCGATGATATTGTACTTATCCACCCCTCGCTAGTGCGACATAACATATTTCATATACATCTGAAAGAATTTCATAAGTTTTACAGAGAGTGGTATCATATATTTTTACTCGTTAATAAATAACGCTGCAGTACAAATGTTCTGTATTGATCTGCCCTACAGTAAAACATATAAATACATTTTAATTTATAAATATGCTTAATGGTATAAATTCTTATTTTCCAGTCCCTGCTTTATACTGGTTATAATGCATAAGCATATCAATTAAAGACTTTTACTAATGATATGAACGACACCTCTCATCTCATTGGGTTAAATTAGAGTAAACATATGCCAGTACTTTAAGCTCAACAAATTATGTATAATTTAAGTTCGGCTAAAGTCAAATTTTAATCAAGGAATTTTGATATAAGCATTCAAATTATGAACGAATATGAATAAAATAATTTCATATACATACCGTATCATTACATGAGTATATTTGTTTGAATAATTATTTTAAATTGTGATATTTAATTTAAGATATTTTATTTCATTGTCATGTAATAAAAATAAGACTGAAAACGTTTTAAAAAACCAAATTACTAAAATGTTTATGAATGACAATTCTTTCATGGCTTAAGTCTCATTGTGCATTTTCACACTTTACTGCTAAGTATTATCCACTGCATGTCTATGCTAGCCTGATGCTCGGTGATTATATCTGTGCTTGCAACGTGAGTAACGATCAACAGAATTGCATATTTGCTCAATATTGTCCTTGCAACAATATTGCAGCGATTGCGTTATTACTTTCACAAGAATACATGTACGAATGTGATAAATATTATGACCAGGCATGTGCAATTAATTCAAGGACATATGTCTTCACTTTTATAAGTATGCAGCATATGTGCTTGTGTAAATTATTGATATGTTAATTAACGAATAAATGTGTATTATTTCTTCGGTAAGTTTTTGTACTTAAATTATGCATAAAAATGTTGCACGCACGGATTAATATGTGTTGCTTTTCACATATCTTTTTATCTTCACTTTACAGCTTCTGAATTGTGTAATTCAATTTTCTTATTTTTTCCCGCCTTTCTTTCTCTTCCCAGCGGACAAAGTGTAAACAGTTGCAACGGCAGGGTAAGAGCACATCACGTTTTCACATTCTATATCTTTCTCCTCTTGTCTTGTCCGTCCGTCCGTCCCCTGTGATTGGCTGTCTTATCTTCTATGTTGTGTTCTATGTTCGCTACATCCGGCTGCCCCATTTATACATTTTTGGTGAATTAAACTTGCATTATATTTCTTAATGCAAAGATCACGTGAATTCACAGTTCGTGACAGCGACTTGTGTTTTGCAAACAAAAATTCCATAAAAATGCAATTTTCTCTGCGTTAATATGCACGAGAGTTAGACTTAATGTCTAACGGTAAGCTGCATATCAACTTATTCCAGTAAATTAATAGGGTTTTTCTGCCTATGATTATTTTATATCTCAGAGTGAAATCATAGCCTCTATAACACTGGATGCGAAATGTCTTATATGCCATCCAGAATATAAATACCTAAATGATTTGATGGCCTACAATAACGAGGGTGTATACGTATCAAAACTTGTGCGTGCCTGAAGTAAAGTCATTACTCACTGTAATAAATGTGACATGATTTTTTTGGCCAGAAATATATAATTTAAAATGTAAGCTTTCTTTCTTTAACAAAGTATATAGAATGCCGAATAGGCATCGAATTGAATCGTTTGTTTGGAAAATTTTGATTTTTGAAGTCTGCTTAAGCCGTTTTTTTTTAAATAGCGTCAAACGGCACAGCCACGGATAGCATTCGTGTTAAAATTCATATCAAACAATTTACAAATGTGAATCAGTAGGTTGCGAATTGGCTTGCCACCACGATTGGCCTAAATAAAATTTTTGTGTGTTATATAAAGCGAAACTAGTTAAAATTACGTATGTAATCCAAAAATATTGAATTACAATAAACACATATGTTTAGTTCTTTTGAAAATTTTGAATGGTTGCAAATCATTACGTTTATATAATTAGTACAATATGTTAATATCTGACAGAAACAAAAACTAAATTAAGTGTTTGTTTAATGTGTTGTACAACATTGGTTATTATATTAAAATATTTTACAGGAATAAGATTAACACGTTATTAATAGTTCTAAATTTGAGAAGATTATGTAATTAAAGGGAAATGTGTTTCTGACTTAAGAAGAATGTATCCAAATTTTATAATAAGGTTCTATAAATATATGCCTAGTAATTTGCTAGTTAAACAGATGTAGTACGAAATGGGGCAGTCGGGTTATTTAATGTCTTAGAAGTACACGTATGTTTGTGAGGGCAGAAGTCTATATTAATATAATTTGTGAAATATGTAGTTTGCTGCTTTGTGTAAATACACTGCCATCATGGCTCACTTCTGCATTCACCGCATTTGACATAGTAAGCTTCTTTCAAGGCACGAGTAGTGTGCGTGTGTGATTATTGTGAGTTTGTTGTGGGTGGTGTGCTGGTGTATGAGTGGGCGTGTCTCGAGGTGATGTCGTCCAATTGTAGGGCACAAGGAGAGAAAGGAATCCATCCTGGACCTGCCAGAGAAGCCAGTGGGGTGCAGTAGTCCATCTGACGACGAGGAGCGAGTCAAGTAAGTGAACAATGCTGCATACAAACACGCGTCTATTTCACCCGGCAAATACAGTGCTGTTTTATCAGTTCTATGCTATTTTTATTTGTATTTATTCCGGCACATGTCTTATTGTTTTTAATATGAATGTGATTACGAGGGTTATTTTATTTTCAGCCTTCGATCGGTTGCAATAAAAAAACTGTAATGAATTAGGAAATTATTTTAATGTCAAAAGAAGCGTACATCTTTACACTATTTTTCCACATAATCACCGTGCATATTGAGGCATTTGTCGTACCGATGCACCAGCTTGCAACAAGAGGTTTCAGGGGACAAGGCTGAATAGGCAGGAGACATTCTTTACATAGGGTACTGAAAATACATGTCACGGGCTGCTGTTTGACTTTTTAAAATCCATTACAAAAGTATTTTTGTATTTAAATAAAATCTATAAAGGAGACAAAAATTTCAATTTTTCAGAACTGCACTTGGATGCATTTATTATGTTTTTCAAAATATTTGGTGTTTCATTCTCTTTTTTCTTCATATAGGTAAGTGCAACATGATTGTTTATGGCTTATGTTACTTCGCTTGGTGTTTCCATCAACTAGTCATGTGACTTTATAAGTATAGTTGGTGGACTGCCGTGGAGGCATGTGGGTTTCCGGTTTGTGGGGGGTCCTTTTTATGTTTCTTCTAGTGTTCCCGTTCTAGCTGCAATTGTGTTGCCCAGTAATGGTGTTCCGGCTTTTCTTCATGCTGTTGCCCAAGCTTCCCAGTTTTCCTGGCTGGCCTGAACAAAATTAAAACAGTAGTGATTTTTCTGTGTGGACGCCAAACCCAGTGCAGGAACCCTCATGATGAGCTGGAATGTGACTTATCCAATTTTGTATTATACTTACCAGGATTGCCCACTAACGCCTTTCTTGCTGCCTCTACAGGACTGTCCCTGAATGCTCAGTAACTAGTGGCACCTATTTTGATAATAACACTAGGTTTCCCAGGGATGGATTCTGTGGCTGGGAGCTTGGTTCGGCTCTGCTTGTCTCTGCATGATTTATTGCTGGCTCCGTTATTATAGTTTCTGCTGCTGCTTGCTGACCTTCTTTGAGTTCAAGGGCACTTCCGCCCCGCCTGAGGGCCGCAGCACTGAGCTGCGAATTATTAGTGTACAGCCCCTCCTCGCAGAACAAGGTGTTCTCTGATCTCCCTGTTGACTTGGCTAGGAGGAGAAATCTAGTATGTGCTAGTCTACTAGGTTGTACACTAATTGTTACAATGTAAAATTTGTGGCCGTGGTCTTTCCGTCTTGCTCAGTCAAGAGCAAGAGAGAAACACCATGGCCTGTTGTAAGCCGAGAACTAGAGAGAGACGGTGAGAGGAAATTTCGTCCCTACAACCGGCCTGAAGACTCATCGTAGTAATTGTCATCGGACCTCGTTGGTGCATCATGGGTCGTTGATTTAGTTGAGAAGGTCTCTCATATTTCGTCGAGACAGACTGTACCTCTCAGAGATCTCGCTGCTGTGCTATCTCCCAGTCGCTTGCTGTTTCCCTCCCTTGCTTCGTCCTGCAGCCTCCGTCGGCAGTCTTCGCTATCTCGCCTTCCTCTTTCAGGATCTTCTCTTAGTCGCCTCTTCGCTGCTGGAGCTCCTTCTCCTCCCGCTGTCCAGAGTCGACACCAGCAGTTTTCCACGACCGCTCTGACATATACAAAGTAGAGGACTATTGTATAAGAATAGTTCCCTCTTCTAGATCAGCAAATGACAGTTTATATTATACACATACTGACTATTTTCCTGTTCCGGAATTATTTATATGTATGTTGAATACAGCAAGTTTTGGCTTCATCGGTTTGTTTCTTCGTATTTGGGTTGCTCATGTCCTCGTGCTTTCTTATTTTGTATAACTGTTTTCTGCTACTCAGCCACATTCGCCAGTAATGTCGTATATTCAACAAAACTTCTCACCTTTCCAAAATAATGAAAGTCTGAATAACTGAATGTAAAATATGAAAGACAAGTTAGTAGGCATATTGTGCTGGTACACTATAAAATGATTTTTGTGCTTTTACACTGAAAATCCTTGGAAACCCAGTTGCCAAAGAAATTCTTTGTAAACCTACAATGGTTGTCCTTGTAATAAAATACAAAGTATATGTTTGTAAAATTACAAGGACTAGTCTTGTACGTGTACTTTCAATAAGAAAAAAAATAAATTTAAATGTTTATTGTACTTCATAAATAATACTGAACTTATTTATAAAATAATTTTTGAACTAAGGACTTATACATGAAATTATTTTGAAAAATAAAAATCTCCGGATGTGCTAAGTTTCGAATCACTCTTCCCATGTTTCTGATTTACGCATTTTACCACTAGACTACTGTGACTTCTGTATCGTTTAGTCTTTATTTATTTACATATATTCAATGTTCAGTTCAGTAATAATTCTTTCTTTTAAAGCACGCAATTAATACAAACATTCACTTTATTCCAGAGAAATACTTTCAGAGGTTGTGATCTTTGCATAAGTAATTTCCTGCGAACTTATGATTTTTGTAGGCTACACATTTTTTCTAAGTATATTTGCAAACCAAATTCTTTTAATATTATAAACTAATAATTTTGCACGAATAATTTTTCAACGTTTCCAAAAGTTCATACAACTACGAAGAAGTGCCTTGTCATATTTTACAAAATAATTTAGAGTTCATGAACTATCGGTATAGGTACAAAGAATTTCTTTGTAGTATTACAATGTTTACCTTTGTAACTTCTTAAACTAATGATTTTACAAAGAAAATATTTGGTACTTTTACAGGGATTTGTAAAATTACAAAGAAAATCGTTGTAAATTTTACAAAATATTTTTTAGAGTGTAGGCCAATAGTGACAAATTATGAGGTAAACGTTTTTTATGAAGGTTTCATTTTCTATTTGTCCAAAGAAATGTTTTACTCAGACTATTTATGCTACATATTTATTTGCTAAACTGTTGATAACTTAATAAGTTCACGATAAACTAATATGCATATTATAAAACCATTTTCCCCATTACAATTACAAGTAGAAGTCTATACCTTGTAATGTTTCAAGCATGATCTTTCGTATTTTCAACAACAGCAGCCTTTATAGTTTAACAATGAATCCCCTCGGCAGCATTGTTACCAAGTATTTTCCTAGTGTAAGTTCTACAAATGTGTAGAGTGGCGGAATGTTTACTCGGCATGTTGCAGGGAGGAGGTGGAAGAGAGCGTGTGTCTGGGGCCGGGCCAGATACACCCGCGAGGATATCGACTGACCTGTAGCCAAGGTCAGCTGAGACTGCGGCTGTTGATGACCAAGGGCCAGCTGGAGGTTGACGTGGTGTGTGCTCTCGGCATACCAGGCGAGGGGCGGGACACCTTGCCAGGTGAGCATGACTCCACTATACTGTGCATTATCGAGCATTGGCTGCTGCTACAGGTTAGCATCACAGAACATATAGCACATTAACTAGCTGTTTCTTTCCTTGTACTTGTATTTCTAAACCAAAGTTCTATGGGGAGTAAGTACCTCATGAACTATGAACCGACTGCAATAGTGAACATGAATACATTTTACATGCAATTTAACATGATCTAAAATAATATCACGAGTTTCTTCATTGCATTCTATTTGGTCATGCATGTGGGGTTGGCAATCGCTTGCCTGACAACCACCACTAGGTACAATAAATCTAAATCTAATAACTATACCACCGTGACATAATGATTTGTAATGTCCTGATACTTTATTTACCACGTTACGAACTGCAAGAACCTTTATTAACACATAAATTAATTTTTTTTTAAGAAATAGTGAGGAAGTTCGAATAATAACTACTAAATTGTATTTTTTCAATAATGTTTATTTAAATTATATGAAAACATCTCAAATATTGTTAACTTTGTGTAGGCCTTTACTAAACAAACTCAGGCTTCCATATATTCTTTTTATTTCATACATAGATGGTAAAGGTTCTTCTAACGTAGTAGAAAAATGTATTGTGTAAAGAGATGTTTAGGATACGAATGTGAATGTACTAGGTTGTATAGATTGTATATTGATTGTTCTTGTGTTTAGACACTTACGTGAAGACATACCTGCGGGACGGAGACCGCTGGCTACAGAAGCGCAAGACTAGAGTGGTACGTCACAGCTGCGAGCCACAGTTCCGGCAGACTCTGCGCTACTCAGCCTGTGATGTGCTGGGTCGAGCGCTGCTTGTCATGTTGTGGCAGAGCCAGAAAGGCTGGGAACACAACACGGGACTAGGTGGTGCAGAGATTGCTCTCGACCATCTGCAGCTCACACAACCTACCGAGGGCTGGTACCCGCTCTTCCCCATACACAGCCTCGGCTCTGACTCCAATGACTCGCCATGACACCTCCTGCTTCCTACGTCACATCTCTCAACATTCCTGCCCAACATCATGGCTCTTATCCTTGTCAGGCAACTGTTACATCACTCGTTCCTCTCCAAGCAGACCAGAAACTGGTTCATGCCTTTTACTGAACACATCCTTGGTTCTGACTCTAACGACTCGCCATGACACCTCCTGCATCCTACTACTCACCTCTCTCTATACTCCTACCCAAAATCATGGATCTTAACCCTTGTCAGACAAATCTTACTTCATTTGCTCCTCTTCAAGCAGGCCGGAATCTGGTACATGTCTTTCCCTCTTCACAATTTGGGCTCCGACTCCAACGACTCATCATTACACCTTATGTATATTACTATTGGTCTTTCATCCATATTGCCCAACTTTATCTCCTAATTTCCTCATCAACAAATTCTTACTTGACTTGCACATTTCCGAACAGACCGAAAACTAGTACCCACTCTTCCTCGCAGACAGCCTCAAGTCTGTCGGACGTTTTTCCATAGCCCTACCTGGCAACTACACTCTTTCTGAACATGATTGCCCACGTCCACTTTTATTAAGTCGTTCTGCTAATTATATGTTTCCAACTATCTTCCCTTACTCAACAAATTCATGAGATTCATTACCTGTATGTACCCTACATATTTTAATTACAATGTTAGTACTATTATACTTTAATTAAGATACACATCTTAGTTTATCGTGCAAGTAATGTCAGTGTCTTAGCTGTGTTTAAATGTACTTCCATTCCATCCAACCCTTTAGTTTTCTTCATGCGATGCTTTATATATTTCTTCCAGCGTATCTCTCAACGGCCTAACACAGAGCCTGGGTTTTTCGGCAGTTTCAGTTTGCAGCTACAACACTGCCTCATGTTTACACTGCTATATTTCAGTGGAAGCTGCAACTTACTCTCTCAGTATGGCGAACTGCTCTCCTGGCTCCAGGGATTACAATTTATCACCTGTCCTCTTTTCCAGCACATTTAACAAGTATGTATCTACATGATGCCTTCCTTACATGCTGTCTGATATGCATTCGCCCGTCTTATGTTTATGTACGCATCATCTGCAAATAAAATTGCTGTTTCTTTGTATTTTAACTTGTAACCATATTTCCGTATAGAAATATTATAAACGTATTTTAGGCCACAAAATTAGCATTAAAATGACGTGATTGTAAGGAAACTATGTTTGATAAGTTTATCATATATCTGGTCTTATTCCTATGGTGCATTTGTAAAAAAGGTTTGTATCTCTGTACAGGACTTTAAAAAAACTTTAATTTGATAATTTGCTGAAAAAATTGTAAAGAAACTATTTTTTTAATGAAGACATAATATTTAAAATTATTTATTTCAATTTAGGATATGTCACACGTACATGATAAAACAGTTGTTAATTCTTTCAACACTGATTATATTTCTATGAATAAGTCATTTTACACGCGGTAATTTTTACAACAATTTCGTCTGTAAAGCGAGTTATTGTAATGCAGAACTGACATAATTTTAAGTAAATTAGTTTTTCTTAGATCTTAATATTTTTCATTCTAGGTAAAAATATTTACCCGACTATGGATAACTGTCCTATATTTAATATTTTCGCCGTTATTCATTTACTTACATCAGTTTTAATTCACATTATCATTTGCTTGACACAAGAACCGATCTATAAACTCTATTTGCACATTACTTACAGAAGAAATAAATGGTTTCTTAATGTTCGAATTTCAAACATAGTATATATATATATATATATATATATATATATATTTTTTTTTTAAGTTTTACAACTACCGAAAATAATATTTTCACGTGAGCCTAAAAATTCTGTTTGTAATATAAATACCAAATATTTGTATGAGTAATGCGTCTACGAAGGACCTTCGGAACTTTCAAAAATAAATTAATCATTTGTACTGGCTTTGATTTATTTGTTTCATCTATGTGTAGCTAACTCTTACTATACACGATAAATATAATGACATACAAATCACATATATTTTTTTTTGTGTGACAAATTTATTTTTATGTTTGTGTTCGTATGGAACAGTGTAGTTTTAAATTTTTAACAACATTTTAATATGTTTAAAAAAAGGCCGCATTATATGATTCTGTAACGTATTATAAGGTGTCTCCTGCTGTATAGTGTATCTATATTTTTTACGGTTTGGAAAATGTTTGTAAGACAAAGTTTATTGTCCAAAATTTTGATATACGAATAAAGGAAAAAAATGCTTGAGAATTTAAATTCTGAAATTTTAAGTTAAAATTATATAGCAAATTCAATAGTTACTCTAGTTACCACTTTGTGAAAAAAATATCACAATGTAGATTGTTATTTACAAAGATTTTAGAGCATTTTACATACACGCAATTGAGTATACATTTAATTGGCAAAAGAGACTGTAAAATGATATTGCTCTTTGGCAGCCTACAGTAGAACCGTTAAAGTATTAAACTTTGCTATGATCGTCGGTGACGTCTAACATTTTTGTCTGTCTTGTTATACCGATTAAATTATACTACAACAGGAATTAGAAAAACATATTCTCTGTATAACACGCAACAGTTAAGAAGATAATCAAAAGTATTTGTGGTTTGTATTTAAAATTGTTTTCATTGCTTTTATGGTATACTTGTTCATTTGTGAATACGTGGTCCTCCTTTACGTTCGTTAACTATAAAACGTAAATAAGTAACAACAGACAAATTTACGTCATTTTAATATTATTGAGTTACTTCAATTTAATTAGTTAGCAAATTCTAGACCCCATAATTATTTAAGTTCCTTAAACTGTCTATGTTAAATGAACCCTAAATTTAGTCTTTATAACATTGCTTAAGAGTGATATTTTGTTACTTAAAGAAGAAACTATTTTATGAACCCTATTTACTATGCGAGGAACGGTGATTTGTTGTACAGCCTGGTGTTTACTCAGAGCAATATCATCCTACAGTTTGCTAACTGAACCTATTATAAAGAAATAATCCACTCACAAAGCTTAATTAAACGTTTCATCAACAGAGATTTCTGCAGTTCAGTGCCGTATGTAAGCTCCAGGGGGTGGAACCTCCTCACTGAAGATCATAGTTCAAAGTTCAGAAATTTTCAGGAAACCCAACGCATCACTTGTTTCGAAACACTTGCAAAAATTTGACAGTTTTCGTGGTCTTCACCTTTGGCAACCTTTGAATATCTATACAGCAGAAAACATTAAGGTATTACTAAATTACCTAGTTTAAGTTATATAGTCATAGAAGTACAAAGTTCATCTAAAGAAACTAAACGAAATGTTACAAAGTATGTTCTCCTAGTATACATTAAAAATTACTTAATTAAAAATTTACAAAAATACATTTTAAGAATGTCCAGGATGTGAAATTAACCTTTCTCTGCCTAGTAAAATTGATTCCAACTCAAAGACTAACATATCTGCGCCCAAACATCTGAGAAGAAAATATGTAACAATATTTTATCTGCAACTTGTGTTCTGTGATAAAACAAACTACTGTTGTGTATAAAAGTTAGAAAATATTTTTCTCAGCTAAGAACTATGAATGTTTAAGTAATTTGATAAAATCATTTGCTCTCTCAATTTTGCTTTTGGGGAGAGTAAAAGTCATCAAGTTTTCTGTCAACTATAATATAGATTTTTAACATTTTCACTGTTCATATGTCTGTGTCTAGATAGTTTTAGTTTGTGTAAATACTTCGAGAACAATTCACTCTGTACTGTTTACTTTAATATAGTATTTAAATTACATTCTAGAATTTAAAATTTGGAAATTTTATCTTAGCATGACGAAATGATAGCAATTAGATAAATACTATCAGATGAGGAAAACATTTTGGTCTAGAAAAAATGCCTCTTAAAAAGGTTTATATACTGTACTGAGGCACATAGTAACGTAAAAAAAACTTTTTGAACTGTTTGCTGATGTGTTTCTCAAACTAATAATCACCTGGATCCTTACTGTACTCGGTGCACAACAGTATTTAATAGAAGCATATGTTTTTTATTAGAGAACAAACCATCCTCTACATTTGTACATTATTACGTTTTACATTATTCTGGGTCTCAATCTGACGTACTGACTTATTTTACCTTTCCTTAAAAATAAGAATAACCCGAATACTTTCTGAGTACTTAGAAAAATACAAATAAGTGACAGAATTTCACATTTTGTCAACAATATGCCTTTAGGGCAATGTATTAAACTAAGAATTTATGTAATTTTCTACTAAATTATCCGAAAGCTGTCTTGTTTAACTGCGTTACGCATTAAATGGATTAATAACATATAATGATGTCTTTCCCAAAAACGGATTTGAAAATTTAATCATAATATAAATAGATTTTTATTCAGAAACAAGGAGCTACTGCATACTAATCTTAGGATACCACCACAAATATTTCTTTCAGATTTATTTGTATCCAGACTTTTTAATAGTGTGAGATGTGCTCTATAGTTATGAGTTACTACTAACATTTTTTACAAGCATTTTAAGCGATTTATTCTATTCACTAAGTTAAAACAAATAACAGATCACGCTACTAGGTTTTTTGTTTTGTTTTAAAAGGTATTTAAAAACGATTAAGAAATCCGTATTTTCAATCCAACGTTATCGCTTGATTTAGATGTTTCTAGATCCAGTAAAATCAGAGCAGAGGAATATTGTGGCAGTCACGATCAAAACTTTCTGAGTTATTGTTTTAATGAAGGAAGTTTGCTTTGTTCCTTAAAATTGTGTACTAGAATATGTATATTCTCTAATAAACCGAAACTATTGTTGCATACATCATTATTTTATATAGAGACACATTTCGAACACTGATGATGTATATTTCAGTCGATTTTGCAGTATGGATGTGTGAGAATCGTTAACAACAATTTGAAATAATTGTCCGAAACTACCTGGTTGGTTTTTAAAGTAGCAACATACCGGCAGATATTCAAGGCTAGGGTGTGTATACTGTTGTGTAACCTAGCTTGTATGTCTATCTGAATGTTCTTTCTTATGTTCCTTTCAAGTGTTACAACTGATGATTGCCAACAATAACTTAGCTTGTTATGTTGATACTCCAAGTACTATGGAGGAAAGAAACGTATAAAAATACGTTTTCAGAAATCAATAAGTAATGTAGCAAATATTACAGAAAACAACACTTTATGTAAACAAAACCGATGATTGATTTTCATTTAGGGTGGGTTAAGCCTCGTCACAAGTCTCTATGACACATCATCTAACATGTTTGTACACTTCGGAAGAATAATTTTTGAATTTTGGCCAGTAGTAACAAGTTGACACAAACACCAGGCAAGACACAACATTTACTCAGCATATGGTGTTATATGTTTTTGATTAGTTAAAAAAGTATATAATCCCGCACATCTCCGTCTTCAACAAACTTAACGTATGCACTCGAGTATATCTTAAAACTCTAACATACGTCTACATAATATTCCACATTTACTGACTGTTATCATATGCGTCATAATAATCAGAGATCCAGAGTTTGAGAACCACAGATGCATTGGAATGTAAACTCCACTGTAGTGTACATACTGACGTAGCAATGTACAAACATTGACAGAAGTTTGCTCTCAATGCTGCTGAGTACAGTCAAAGATAATTGTACATAAGTTAGGGAACTTCTCACGCCTGGAATATCTGGTACATGTTTTGTTCCCTCCAGCATGTTCATATCAATCACGTGATGATATCAGGGATTTTCTTTAGACTCTCCTGACCCTAGGAGAGCAGTCTTGTTGTTGCTGCAATCTTCATATCCAAACTTTATCTGTGTTCTGTAAAACTGGCCAGGCAGCGAACTGGCATACTAATGTCAACGCTACGGATTATAACTTTATACTATCTATTCTACATTTAATCACTGAATTATTTTTATAGCTAAATTTTCAACGTCTCGATTGTTCTTAAAATTTCATTAGAACTTTATTTAAAACTTATTAGAGTTAAAATAAATATTGTTTTCCTAGTAAATATCTCGAAGTTGGAAAGGCCTACTTATTATAATCGTGTAGAAATGTTAGCTCAACTATTTGTGTTGTGTGTTTTTCATGTGAATATTTTCACTATACGAAGATTATGTGTGCTCTATGATTCTATGTTAACGAACAATACTAACCTTGAAATCTTTAGTCGGCAGTGCCGTGCAAGTGAACTGTAATTAGTATTTGTTGTAAAATATAAAAAAATCCAACTGTTAGTGAGACTAAAAATCAGATTTACTGTCAGCGATGATGAGAGACACATACTACAGCTGATAAAATAAAAGGACACAACGCTGCATATATTTGTTATGTTAACTTGTAAACTGGGTCACAACTGAGTCGTCTTTCTTTCATTCATATTGTTTACTCCATCTCATTGTTTTCCAGAAAGTCTATATGAAGAATTTCCAGATGTACAATGAGAGATTAAGGGACTGATATGTTCCAGACCTTTATTAAAAGTCGTCGATTTTTGTAAGTTCCCCTTTAGAACGCTTTGCTTGAAGGACAGTCTTACGTCATATTGTTTACCTCAATCAGCATAATCAAATAAACAATCATTCGCCTGTCTACGTTACAGTTTAATTGATTCAAATACATCTCAATTAGATATTTTAAGCCGTGTCGCCCTCATTTGTATATGTGCATTTTGCGGATGGCTTAAAATGTTCATTATGTACATGCAGAACTAACTCATAAATTCAAAATGGTGATGTATTTTACGTGATTATCATCATAAAATATTTCACGATATTTAACTAATTTAGTATCTGTTGAACGGAATTATAATTCACAATGTTATAGCTGTAATTTTTTTTTAATTTTATTGATTTAATTTTTGCTACTAACATTTATGCGGTTTACAAAAATTAAGAAACTTTTTTTTAACTATTGTTACGTTAATTTTCTTCTTGCAATCAGTTTGTACCCCTTTATGCCACTACAACACACTAGGGAAATATTTGCTTTAACCTTATTTGTGGAATTAAAAAAAATACTTTTAGATTATTTATATGTTTACGGAATTAAAATATAATCAAGATATGCAATAATTCAGTACATTCTTATACTTTGTGTATCAGTCCTAACTGGCAAATACGTTGTCTAGATTTAATATTTATGTTTATTTCCGTTTAGTATAATATTATAAACATAATTATTACTTGTTTAGAAATTGCAGTGGAGTGGTTTTAATCATTATTTTTCTCCGGTGTTGTTAATTTACGTTACACTTATTTTATAGTCTTTATTACATTTTTCCTACGTAACACCGACATTATTCTGCAGCTAAAATTTCTTGACAGCTGTTACAGTTTGCAAATTATTTCTATAAAACTTACGTAAAACTAAACAGGCTCGTTTTCCTTTTGGACGTTAGGGCAGTAAAGCTGAGTTCCATTCACTCGTTCAAATGGGTCAGGCATGACAACATAATTAAATAAGTGACTTTCATTTTCTAAAAATATGATCTGGTTTGTCGAACATGAAATTAAATTTCTCATAAATAGATATGTTTATATATTATGCAGTAAAATTACTTAAATGAAAATATTTCTTTCTACTGCAAATATTGTGCCCTGTCGTGCGTATTCCTTTTATCATTAGTCACCTATACCCATCATACTAATATTCGAAAAGGGTACCAAACATTTAGTTATTTTTTAATAATTTCGAAACGCTAGTAAATATATGTATAAGTCTTAGTTTTTAAAAATGATTTACATGTTCTGTCTAAATTGACATTACATCTCATCATGGCTGACAACAGCAAATATATTTTTTAGCAGATCCAGTTGTTACAGGTTTGAAGGAGATGTGGCTTGCTAATGAATATAAGATACTCCTTTAAATGCTTCTCTTGAGCTGTAAACGCAACCAGTTTGTCTCTAAACTACAAGAGAACATAGAATCTGACCACGCTTGTAGACAACTTGTTTCTATCTGCTTCCATTGCCCCCCACTAGAAAATTACTGACATAATTCAATTAATATATTCTAAAAATAAAATACAGTAGTAAAAATGTTCTATGTAAAATATCATAAATGTGAACTGTCTTGTGTATCATGTGAATCGTGCAAATGAATTTGATATAATGTCTGGGTTTGTCATGCACCAAAGTAAAACCCTTTAAATGTTTGCATGCAAATATCAGCAAAGAGGTATTTGCACTGTGTTAAATATGTAACTTAACATGCGTTAAGGTTTATGACAATTATTAACAAATGACAATCCTGTTTATTACATTATTGTAAGTAGCTACGTAGATGAATGTACAGAAAATAATAATTTTGATCTAAATCTTCAAAATAAATAATGGAAATAGAATATTGAGACATATTTTAGGGTAGGATACAAGGTGTTTGTAAGTATAACAAACATATAATATATTTACTTATGACACCAATGTTCACTGTGGTCTGATGTTTGGAACAGACGGAATTATGGTTTTGTCTTAGTGCTTATACTATTGTGTGAGCGATATTTTCAGTGTATAGTTTCCAATTAATATACATTTATTGTACGTGGTAAATATCTTCATTTAAATACATTTATTAACTTACAATTTTATATTACAAGTTTGACTGTACACCTAAATATTGTAATTATTACGATTCTTGAAATTCTTAGGAACATTTCTTAAAGCTTCCATACACGAAGATAATGAAAAGTCAACGTTTAAATAAATAATTTCTCAACTGAACTATTTTATACTTATACATTCAAACAACATGTTCTACACAAAATTTCTTAGGAAATAAAATGACACAAAAAATTTTCAGAAAAAATGCACGTATCCTCTTTGTGAGATTTAAATACAAATATTATATTTAAGGAATTAAAATTAAAGTACTAAACTATCATATTTTGAAGTATTTTTTAATATTACGAAGAATGCTATTTGTTGAAAAAGGGTTTCTTTAATATTGGACGAGTGAGAATTATTTTGTCATTTAAACTCGTAACCTACCAGCTCGGTGAACAGAACTGTTAATTCATATGTATTTGTCTGGTTAATACAATTAATTTTAATGTAAGAATATTATAGTAGATATTCGTGGAAATGATAAATCATAATTTTGAACGTGAAGTAAATAAGTTGAAGATAGTTAAGTATCCCGCTATACGGTTTCCACTCTCTGTACTATCTACGTTATCGTGTCTGCTTAACATTCCACTGTACACCTGAAGTACAAATTCTTTGTTTTAAAGAGTAATATTTGTTTTAGAGTATAAATAAAAGAATTTTGTTTGAAGAACTAGTTTAACGTCTGTGTTCTTTTATATGTTTGCATTAAATTTGTTAATGTGTTAAATGTAAATTTAGGTCAGAAACGTGAACGAACACAAACATTAAATTGGTCCTTAAATTTATTATTTATACTCTAAAACCAATATTACGTTTTTAAAACAAAGAATTTGTACATCAGGGGTACGGTGAAAAGTAACGACAATTATTAATTGGTTAAGAAATGTTTTTTTTTTCTTTTTTGCTCGAATTGTTTGTACTAAAACGAAACCATACTTGCCATTATTGTGAATGAGTTCTCGTTAGGGGTAGAGAACTAACCTGAGGAATATATCTTGTAGTGGGTGTATGTGTGTGGTTTAAATGTCCAAAATGTGTATTTCAATTATTTTTAGTACATTTACCATCCCATCATGCCCTTGTTTAGGAATATGAGGGCGACCATTGGGAAAGCATGAAACGCTTAAACAACTTAATGTTTCTCTCTAAACCACACACCGAGGGGTGTCCAGTGATGGTTCTGTGAAGAGCAGTACATTGTTTCGTTTAAGACTACTGGGAAATATTTCAATGGATTTTTCTGAATTGTCCTGAGAAAGATAAGAGTGTGATAGTTCTCAAGTTATAGCTGTCAGTAATGCGGAAATACTTTTCAGTCATTTATTAGCATCTGTGTTGCACTATGTATGTCATACACACACGCGCATCTGTATACAGAAATGTTAAAAAATTATATTCCGTTTCGTCAAATAAGATGCATTTCTTTCAAATTTTGCTTGGTAAAAAGCCAGTGAATTTACAACAAAAAAAATGTCTTGGTGATACTGGAAGTACTATACGACCCGGTAGTTTTCGCAAAAAAAATTTCTGCAGCACTTTGTTTCAGTGTCTTACGTGCGCACCTGCATCTCTGCTATGGGTCAGTGATTGGATGCCTTTACGTCTGGAGGTTAAACCTGCGAATCACAGACGTGGTTTGCCACAGTTATCCATGCACTGATTGGCACAGTCAAATAAATAATGACTCTATACAAAAACACTCTGCCAATAATCATGAAGTTGAGGTGCAGATGCACACGTAAGACACTGAAACAAAGTGGGGCAAAAATCTTTTCGCGAAAACTACCCGGTCCTATTTATAGTTTACAGACTAGCTAGGGGCTTAAACCATACATTGTTACTTCATGATGTGCTGAGGAAAATATCTGAAAATTAATATTCATGTCACTATTTAGTTTATATAAATTAAACCAAAAACCAAAAATACTAAGAACTTCAGAATTTTTTACTACCGGAACGTTACGAAAAATGTAATTAAACATATAAAAAAGTCAAGCTATTACAAACAAACCAAACCGTACAATATAACAAAATAATAAGTATCTACAGCACGATATTTTCAGTCGTGTGAATGGCAATTAACAATTGAACTAAGTCATACAAAACTAAACAGAAAACAAACACACGGAAAATCTCAAGAGATCATATTTGTAGAAATTAATGCTAAAAGCATTTAATGAATATTTCCTAATTTTCGTTGGAAGAAAAAATAAAAAGTCCTGGCAACAATAGGGTGGTATTACTTCGACATTATATATTGCCAAAATGTTATCCCCTTGACTTTACCTCTATCGCTAGAAAAAATGTTCTGAAACAACATCATAAATAGTTAACCCTAATTGCAACACCCTGCTTAAGGGCGTTGGACCCGTAAATTTTCATTTTTTTATATTTGTGCCAAACACTGTTGAACTTTTGCACATGAAATAACACGTTATTTCCCCAAATAAAAAAATTAGGCCTCATAGTTTTTGCAAAATTACTCATCAAAGTCACGAAATGGCCATTACGGTGCAGCCAAAATCAAAAAAAGTAATTAACTAATGAATCCAAAATTACGGGAACAGAAAGTCAGTGTATCAATGCATTTCATGACATGTTTGACAGAAGTTATTTTTGAATAATTCAGTAGTAGCCGAAAGTCAAAGTTATGCAAAAAATTTACTCATTTTCATCAATTTTTAAAAATACGAAAATATATCTCTTTGTGTTTACAAAAGTGTCTTGAAGTAGTTCACATCATTAAGTATTGATATGAATTATCTTGTTTCTGCAAGTTAATTATTTTTTATTGTTTTGGCTACACCGCAACTGCCATTTTGTGACTTTGATAGGTGATTATGGTAAAACTATAGGCCCTAATTTTTTTTATTCGGGGAAATGACACGTTATTTGATGTGTAAAATTTGAACAGTGTTTGGCACAAATATAAACTTTTGAATTTTTACGGGTCCAACGTCCTTAATTGTTAGCTTGTAAAGTTGGCAATCAGTTCCAAGCACCGCTCATTTATGTGTTGTCCTATATTTACTTTCAATAACTTGCACAATGTTGTAAACAGTTTAGCGCTAGTCAATGCTATCTAAACAGAACCCACTACAGGAAATTATAGTAAGCTTCTGGCATAAAAACACAAAATCAGAATTAGCTTCTTGTGGGAGAGCGAGATTTAAGTTGTCACTCATTTAATTTTACTTAAAAAAATCTTTTTCATTGGTTTCCTGGTAACCAAAGCACTAGATACGTTGTTTCAATCTGAAGACGAATATTTCATATTATTAGTAAGAACGCTGAGCAAATTTTACCAGAGAATTTATTTAGGAATGAAAAGTAACTTTCTGTACACTAAGATAAAAGTAGTTTAGTGTTTAATTTGTTATAGCTACTACCAAACTACAGCGACAGCAGTTAAGTTTGATTACAATTTACGTTTGCAAACGAATATCAGGTAACATTTCATGCAAAAAAGAACGCATTAAAACTAAGTAACTGTAAATGCCAACCAAATCTAGACTCAGGGGATACAATTTAACAAAACGAGAATTTTTATCAGTTTTAATACATCTGCTGCTTTCTAGTTTATTGTCTACTTTTTTTTTTGTTTTAATTCATTCGTAAAGCATAACTTATTGCAACATGTATAGCAGGGAATAAGAATTTATTTATATAATTTTGGCAATATAATTTAGCCACTGATTTAAAAGTAAACCGTTTGGATTATGGAGACATAAACAATTTTCAATCACTACAATATTTCAAACTGTTTTGTTTAGTAAATGTTGTTATAGTCATGTTTTAACAAGGTACTAAACTGAGAGAGTTGCTTTCACACTTAAATTATTTCTAAATTCTGACGTGGAAGAGTGAAATACTCTAAAATTATTAAATTAATTAAATAACTATGACCATTCAGACACCCTTCGGTGGGCAAGGAAAATAAAATTACTGTTCGCAAAGACTGATGGAAGGTTTTGCCAACAATATAAAACATATGAATATATTCTAATGTAAATATAGTAACAATTTGGGAAAATGCACATAATACGGCCTATCTCTTCTACTGTGGTATCACAAAATCTGTCCTGTGATTTTCTGTGTCTATGGTGTGATCTAAGTGTTTTTCTCAGTGACTGTTTCTTTCTTTAGCTGTGTCTGTTCGATGTTATACTCGATGTGTATTGTGTATAAAAGGTTCGGTAACAAAGAAATCTGTACTAAATTACAAGACTTCGAAGCGTTTTGGAAAATTCGGAAAGCTTATTTAATTTATTTATAACTACTATGTAATTATCAAAATGATCAAGCAGACAACAAAGTTATGTCTGTCCCAAAGAAGTTGTTTTGTATGTGTTTGATTGTACGTACACATATCAGCTGTTTGTTTTCTAAGATAACCATACGAAGGTAATGGCGCTTTGAATGCAAAGCATTTTGGTCGAATGCTAATTTCCTAACTATAATGTTGTAATAACTGCCACCAAGTTGAAGTACATTGGACTACCTGCAGAAATAGTAAAACCTATCGAAATTACTTTGTTCATAAGCAAAATTTATCACAATTTTAGTTTTTTAACTTCTGGAACTTTAATTTATATCCGTAAATGTTCTATATTCATATTTAAAACTACACTTTGTATTTTCAAATAGCTGGTAAGTAGACGGAAATTGGGGCCAAGTAATAAAAACAACAATTTTAAAACAAAGCAAAATTTAATTCTCAGTTCTATTTCCAGCAAACACTAGTTGTATTAATAAAGTACAAATTTGCGGTACAGCTAGGTTTCCTAGCAAGGCCTGACGAGGTCTAATGAGATAACTAGACGAAGCATGCTGTTTTTCACGACGAATTATCTGTGCTTGTTAAATATGTATAGTATATGGAATCGTTTTAGTCAAGATAAATCGCGAGTATAATATGTTTCCGATCTGTGTAGAAAAGAATGCTAGGATTTGCTGTATTGTGATGAGTGAGAATGTTGTTCATTGGCTGTGACAGAAGTAAATTGTTTTGCATATCGAGAAGTGTCAAATGTATTTGAAACTGACACTTGAGGAACTTAAATATGAATGTTTCAAATATTAATTCGTAACAACACTGAAAAATATATTCCACCGACGAGAAAAGTATTCACACCGCTCATTTAGACACCGTGTAACATATAATCTGACTCTTCAATGTAACAACCAGGAAGTTTAATTTTGATGATGTACTTCCATTACCCAACAAACTTTAATACTTTGTGTTGATAAACTTAAAACATTCTTGGTTATGTACACAATAAAAATAATTATACTTTACAAAACAATCTTTGGACGATATTGCATACGTGAATCGTGCCGGACGATGCCGCTGGTCGGCGGGTTTTCTCGGGGATCTCCCGTTTCCCCCGCCCTTTCATTCCGGCGCTGCTCCGTTCTCACCTCATGTCACACCTCACCAGAGCTTCAGACCTGGTTGTCAATTGCTGACTAAAATATCTTTACTTCACTTCTTTACAAACTAGTTTAAAAAAATATATTTTTGTAAGTTCAGCAAATAAATTTAAACTTAACAGGAAATACTTGATAATACACAAATATGTTTGTATGTTTACAGTTATAGTTCTACACTTACATATAAATTCTTGTATATTTTAGAGCAATTGTTCGAAGTGCTACAAACAATATTTTTTGGCAACATGTTTCCAAAAAATAGTGTTTTTGTAAAGTACGAAATATTTTGTAAAATGTGACAGGCCGTCGAAGGTTATTTTGTTTTATATAAAAAACTCTGCTCATAAAACGATATCACACTAGTGGGAATATTTAGAACATTTTAGTGGCCTGCTATATTGTCGTTGATGTGCCTAAATTGACAAATGTTTTGGCATTTGTTTACAGGCTTTTCCTTGTAAATGTACGATTTTTTGTATCCGCGTACATCTCTGTAAAGTTATACAGTCAACGAGACGTTTTCTTATCCTGTAGCTGCAACTAGGCTTTGAATGTAATGTAAATGTTTCCCACTCTTAATACATTGTGCATGTACAACCACGTTCATAAACCCTCGAATATGGGGTAAGAGCATCATAAAGATAGAGGCAACGTTAAATCAAAAATTTGATCTGTGCGTATCATATAACTGTTTAACCAATTAGTAATTAAATTTGCAAACTTCGAATGTCACTGGAAATATAAGACGTAATAAAATAATTAGGAAAGTTAAATAAAATATAGCCGGCCTAATACTTTAAACATATTATACATCATCTTACAATATTTCACACAAACTAATTTAAAGTTTCAACATTTAGTTGCTGTACAGAAAAGAACAAAGAGTTTTGATTACATCCTATTGCTCTCAAAATATGAAGTAATAATTAATTATCTTTAAGGCCACCCATAAAATATAGTCCAAATCCAAAATATGTCAGCTAGCTTATGATTTGGTACTGTTCGTGCTGTAATTGAAAATGCTACAATTAAAACGAAATAGAACATTAATAATTCCATTACAAAACCACCTTTTTAACTGCGACATTTCCTTCCCGAGAGATTATCAAATGTTTGTGATATGAGGTATTTACTTATTTAGATACTAGTAATAACAAAGCATTATCGTTTGGAAAAAATATTTAGTCGATATTATATTCTACAACCGAAATGAAGGGGTAAAATACCGTACCTTTTTTTTATCCTTTTTCAAATAGAGGAAATATAATATCAGTTTTTACTATGGCAATGACGAAACAATTAGTAGTAATAGCAATTTATTCTTATAATTCAACTTGTTGGCAGTTGGAAGTAAGAAGAAAGTTATGTCAGATGATGTTGCACTGGCAGGCCTGAATTTGACACCAACGAGAGGACAATATTGTAAAACAATTTCCTGGTAATTTTTAAGGTCACGTAATAAGCGATTTGTTTGGGTAAGCTATGTACGTTGAAAAATTATGTGTAAGAGATTATAAGAGAAGTGTATGTAAAAGATTATTTATCGTATTATGTATATAAAATATTATTTATGTTCCCATGAAATAAATGGTGTGGCTCAATTATACACATACTCTTTCATTGATAATGTTTCAAAGGAATTGTAAAACAATTCCTTTCAGTCTCCCTAAAGTTCCTAGCTTTGCTGTGTTTCTTCCTCAACTGTTTTTTTGAGGTATTATTTGACTAACGGCTGTTTGTAAAACGTATCAACAGAAAAGAATATTAGAAAAAATTAACATAGAAACGATTAGAACCAATTGATCAGTAGTGTCATAGCATAACATGAATAGAATATTTTCTCATAACATGTTGAACGTTATATAATAGCATCGCATGTTATTCATGTGACGGAATGTAGTTTCAAAAACGACCCAAGCGCTGTACTAACGTGCCGGATTTTCGCTCATCCGTTTATACTATGGGGCTTTAATGCGATGTTCACTTGTCTGTAATGTTCTTGCGATATTTTTTTTTAACTTAAACGAGAGCAGATATAAAAAAAGTATGTTTGATAGTTTTGTTTAAAACGTTTGCCATTTTTTTTTCAAAACAAGAAATGATACTGTTCCGACAAAGTCAGTTGCCCAGAAGTTCGTTAATTACATGATTAGCTCAAACCATACCGTTTACTGCCTTGAAAAATCAGCCGAAATAAAGAAGATGAATTTAAACAAAACTTCCGAACAGATTTTTTTTATATCTACTCTCGTTAAGGCGTAAAAAATAAATATCACTAAAAAGTGGAAAGAAGAGAGCATGACCGTATAAACTTATTGGTGGAAAGTCTGTAGCAAAGTACAGCATAGTGCATAATGTATGTAGCAAAGTACAGCATAGTGCATAATGTATGTTGAAGAACGTCCATTTTCAAAGACCGTTGTTAGCTGTGTTGTGATACTAAGAAAAAGTGTTTGGATAAGCGCGGTGTCTAAACAATAACATTCCGACCTTGTCCGAAGTTGATTTTCGTTTCTTAAGCTGGCACTACTGGAGTATGTGGAGTAGTTTCATATTAAGCCGCGTGGTTGGCAGCGCAGTTAAGTGCCCTAGCTTACAACTATTTACACACTTGGCAGTCGGAGCCTTTAAAGGACTTCTTGCACATTATATATACTACATTCACTGCTGGTCATTATTAACTACATCTACCATTCTAGCAGTTTCTGTTGCTTAAATGATGTGGCAAGATACGATGTCTCGCGGACCACTGGAATACACAATCGTCAATAAAATATGAACTACTCATCAAAATTCGATTAGATTTTTTTGCCGAGTAGATATTTTATCAGCGGACGTTTATTTATATAGCACTATGCGGTAGTATGCTATACTTTCGAGAAAAGAAATGAACGTTTTCAGAAAAACAAGGTCTTGAAACCATAAAACCTACAAAAAATTAAAACATTCATTTTTATAATTTTTTATATAATGATATGTAGGCCTCTTTAACAACCTAATTTCAAAAACACTCGTTTTTTTGTTTGAAAATAATTTTGCTATCCGAATATCTCTGCGCCAGACGTTTATGGATGTTAAAATTATTTTCAAATAAAAACGTGAGTATTTTTTAAATTCGGTGATATAGAGGCCTAATAAAAACGTGAGTATTTTTGAAATTCGGTGATATAGAGGCCTAGATACGTGGGAGTTAGAATGAAAGCGAAGTAGGTCATGACTGCTTAGTTTTGCAAAAGAAAGTATTTTGCGTTTGAACTCTTAAAAAACGAAAATGTATATCTAGCCATCTAAATTATTGACATATTAACGAAGGCAGTCCTGACTTACTTCATTTTATATTTTAACGTTGGACATGAAAATTTACGCCAATATGCAGTACCTTCAATGTATTTAAACAAGTTAGTTATTTCACTTTCAATTTAACCTCTCATATTATTATATCAAAAATTAGAAAATTACAGTTTTCCTTTTTTGTAGATTTGTGGTTTTAAGCCCTTGCTTTTCTACAAACATAGTTTAATTTTTACTCAAAATTAAAGCATGCTACCGCATAGTGCTATATAAATAAACGTTTGCTGTTAAAATATTTATTCGGAAAATATATATATAATCGAATTTTGACGAGTAGTTCAGACTTCATTGACGATTGAGTAGTCCAGTCGAGCGCCCGACATTGAACCTTTCCATATTCCTTATGACTCAGCATCAGACACTACATTGAATATTATTATTATTAAAATTTTTTAAATACTCATGATAAATTTTCTTAAACCTTCCCTATAGTACAGTCACCACAATTAAGCCGCTAACTTGTGCAGACAGCAGTCAGTCAAGCAAATTATGAACATAAAAAACAATTTCTACACTTACTGCAGCCGAGTTACAGGTCAACAGATAAATAGCAGTAACACACGGAACTATATTGCGTAATTTCGCTGCCAACTGCGCAAGCAATACAGCTACTATAGATTATGGTGAATTATGTGCGGAAACGGCTGATAATATTTTTCAAAGGTTACATTTTTAGTGCTGACTTAATCCTGAACGACTTGATACTCAGAGCTGGTATTCGTAGTCACATTTGCGAGGAAGATGCGAGTGACATTCTACACGTTGGCAGGAAACTATGTTCTTAAACAATTTGCGTGTTTTTTCTCGTCGCATGCTCTCTTGATGTTGCAAGATATCCCGACCTACCGTACTGTAGTATACGACTGTATAATCAAACATGTAACATTTGCTCTAATCATTCTAGAAAATCTAGAAATAATATCACTCTGTATGTGTACAGACGAAGCGTAACATATAAAAGAAGGCGATGTCTCAATACAGAGCTACAATGACTCAGACAGGGAATAAAGAGGTATTCGGGGACAGTCTACAACATGGCACCACCTTACCATATATGCTTTAGTGATATCAAAAAAAATTAACTGGCGTTTTGTGTGTTCTGCTCCGAAAAATGCGTTACTTATAATTGTACAAAATATTGACGATCTCTTACACGTTATATCAATAGTAATTCTCGGCAAAAAAAAATATTTTCCTGTGCCATAGTTTTCGTACTAGAACACGTTAAAGTAGCGATTTAACAATCTCTACTACTTGCCCAGAGCAAATACTATTCAAACAATACGAGTGAAATTATTCAGTGTGAAAGGATATGTATTAAGCTACAGAATGACACCTTTATTTTTTCACTTTAATATTATATTTTAAAAATACAGGTACTCAAGTTACGCAAAAATTTTGGTACATTCAAGACTTTTTTAACACGAATTTTACGTGAAATTACAAAAGTGACATTTTGTAGCTAAACAAACATACATTCACTCTAAATTATTTCATTCATGTTGTTTGAATAGTTATTATTTAGGGCATATAGCGAAAATTGTCAAATCGCTACTTCAACATGCCCTTATACGATAACAATGGAACCAGAAAATATCTTGTTTTTGGAAAATTACTATTACATAATTAACGTCTAAGATTTGAACAATGTTTGGTTCAATCATTATTTTTTTAATTTTTCTGTGAAGAGCAGTCTTACATCCTACAAATGGAATACGTCTAAGCAATACGCCAAAGCGTAAAAATTAAAGCATATGATGGAAAACAATGGCGGTACTTTACGTACCCGGCATACACGCTCAATTAGAACTTTAAATAAGCGGCAGGGACTTCATTTACAAGGTTGGTACACGTAGTATGCGAAACTAGTGAATGGTATGGGTTGTTCACGGTTAAGTGAGCACTCTTGAAAAATATCTTGTCTAGAATATTAATGTTAAAATATTATGTATTTTGACCTTTGTCGTTGGCATAATATGTGTAGGTCGTTCGGGATAAAGTAAGCACTAAAGATTAAACCTTTGAAATAAATCACTCGCTGTTACTGAATAATAATTTCACATTAACAATAGTTACCTTACTACTTGTATGGTTGGTAGCGAATTGCCGTTCGCAGTTCCATGTATTTAGCTATTTAAATTCAACAATATTGAAATTCATTCATCCGAATCCGACATATTTGTGTTTCATACAATTAAATAACTTTTTTTTTTAATCAAAAGGTTTGTTCGGGCGCCATGAGCTTTCTACTCTCGAGGCCAGGTTGAGATTTTCAAGTACTGAAGTAGAAAAATAACAAGAAAGAGCAGAAAGCACACTGCTCTCTTCTGGAACCAATTAAACGCTGTAATCGTCGTTTACAAAACTACAGCTGAAGAAACCTGAACGTTCGTGATTGTTTTATTTTAATTTCTTCGGAACCTTTAACCATATAATATATTATTTTCACATTTGCGATTTGTCTTACTTTTTTTGTTTGTATTATTGTTTGTTTTTCTGCAGCTAGGCAACATTCGCCCACAATGCCGTATGTCCCAAAAAAACTGTTCTGTTTGTAAAACGAACCCACGGCAGGAATCGTTCAAAGATCACAAGCTAATTGTTTCAAGAAAACAATCCATTCGAAGAAGTGTTTTAACTAACGTGTACTAGCTGTCAAAAACCTTCTCTCGTTCTCGTCTCACGCTGTACCACGTGTGTTTCAGAGTCGATATTTTTAAATCCTGAGCACAATACTGCTCACCTACCAAAATATATTATGAGAACAATACACACTATTCCCTCTAACACTTAATTAAGCAAGAAACAATTTTTCCGTACATTGTAACATTTGCAGTACTATTCAAAATGATTACAATTGCGTTTTTAAAAGACCAGTGTATTAATATTCAATGAAGTTAAGAGAGAGTTATTAGAAACTGTCGGTAACATGCTTTAATTATGTCAGCTCATAACTTTACAAGAACACAGTGACGACTCGCTCGCAACTCAGACATCAACAGGTTGCCAACCTACACAAAGAATATTTCTTACTAAGAATTATCTTACAACACGATGTTATTATACGCTTACATTGTAAAATGGTTTTATATAGTTTGATCGATGTGAATTCAGAAAACAGCTAAAAACCTTCTTAACTAAGACATATAATCATAATATCTAGCTGAGAAGCCTTTAAGGATGTTGGTCCCGTCAAAAGTATTTATTATTATTATTATTACTATTCGTATTTGTGCAATACACTGTTCATCTTTTCCACATGAGTGCATAAACACTCATCAATGTGACAAAATGGCCGTTGTTGTGTAGTTGTACAAAAATTAACTAGGCAATTTTTCATCAATTAAAAAAATTCCCTTTATAAATCCTAATGTGTCTCGAAGTAGTTCATTTCATTGAGTATCAATGTGAATTATCTATTTTCTGAAAGTTAATTACTTTTACTTCTCTACACCGAAACTGCCATTTTGTAACTTTGATAAGTGATTATACTCAAACTGTGATTTTTTTTAGGACATGACGTTATCTGATATATAAAAGTTTAACAGTGTTTGGCACCAATGTCATTAAAAGGCAGAGAGACATGTCTGAGCGAGCATATATGATAACTCCCACTGATCGGAGGAGGATGTCCAAAATTCTCAAAAATATAAAAATAGCGTGATATGTATTCGTGTTTCAGACACATTGGTGTCTCACAAGCCAATGAAATATGGCCAAAGAAATATATATTAAAAAAAAAAACACTACTCGTTTTACGTTTCCAGGGATGGATATAGGCTTTCCTTTGTCCGCGGCAAGCATTATGGTTTGCTCTTCACAAATCACTTTTTTTCCATCAGTCTATCAACCCAACATTAATAACCGTATCTTGCATACATTATTTTGCGCTCGCGTAAATAACAGTATAACATTGTAGTAGAAACACATCAAACTTGTAGCAGTGTTTTAATTGTGCATTGTAGTTATAAATAAAGTATGTATAACATTATATGGTGTTCAAGGTTAATAAAAAAACAAAAATATAAAACTACTAAAAGGCAAAGTACTGACAGATATTGTATATTTTTACACTCATGTACATTTCATTCCCAAGTAAAAATATTCGGCACCACCAGCGTCCTATCTAACTCAATTTCCCCCCTCCCCCCTACAATCCCTCTTCCACCTTCTAACATCGGACCACTGCACGTTTCACTAACGTGGCTCTACGTTATTTTGCTGTACTTAAGTCCACCATTTTCTCATTCACATCCGAAATAACACGTAGACTTCTCTCTAGACGGTTAAAAAGTGTATTAAATAAATAAAACGTAAGCATTACAAATTTAAATTTACAACAGGAAAGCAACCGCTACCTAGCGTGGAAGAGGTACATCAAGTTGCGAAGATAGTAACTGCTGCTAACGGCGTATGAGTCGATAACTGTTCAGTGCCTGCCATCTAGTGGCCGCGAGAGGAACCAACTTTCGTTTCGTAAATGGCTTCACAGATGCAGCGTCGTCAACCTAGCAATTTTCCAACTAGAGCTGGTTGTGCCGAATTGTAACTGCAAGTTGTATATAAAATTTGTCTGGGGTACTTTCTTGAGAAATCTTGCGAATTTAAAATTCAGTCTGAAATATATAGGCCTAGCGGCGTTTTTATGTGAACGTAATTGAAGGTTATACATAATATGTGAATACAATAATTTCTTATGACTCAGATTGTTGATATTATGATTAGGCTTAAATTTTTTAGTTAATTTGAAGTATAATTTACTTTTGCTAATATGCCACTGTGGTTACCTATGGTTTATTTTTGTTTGTACTTTGTTTGAAATAGTCCATTATTTTTCCAGCCAAATTGTTAATTCAAGCAAGAATATTCGTTTCTTTATAAAACGTTTTGTTTAGGAACTAATTTTTTTAACTACTTTGAAAAACTGCATTATACTTTCGACGTTATACACTAATTGCCTAATTTCAAGTTTTTTATCAAATTTATAATAAATAAAAAGCAACAATTGAAACTATTAGATTCACTTAAATTTCTATTAAAATAAGATTTGTGTTAAAGGTGTGGATATCTAACTGAGTGTACTGCATTTTCTCATCTTCGTCTTTGTTTTATTGAACTAACAAATATTCAACGTTTCCTGCCTTTTTTTTTTATAACAGCACAATTGATGACTGTGGATATTCTGACGTGTATTCTCTTATGATGCATCATAACTGTGCATTTCAATATTTGTCGAATTGTTCCAAAGAAAAAAGGTTTTTTTTTAATTTATTAAATATATATTTAGTTTCACGTTCTCTGCGTACGTAACATAATATTAGAAAATACCAACGTAGTAATTTGATAAAATAGTTTTTCAAGTACGATCCATTTGTCGTGCAAAATTTCTTTTTGTTGTTAGATAAACTCCCCCAACTATTTATGCCCTGTGTTATGATGCACGTGCTTAAGGAAGCTGCATCAGTTAAATCAACCTACAGAGAAATGGAACGTCATTCACAGGTTTTACATATTTGAATCCACTAGAAAATGCATTACTAATTATCTGTAGATGATGCTGTTAAATTTGCTAGCATTACATTTCCCTGGTGTTCTGCAAAAATTGCACCATTGTTTTTTTTTTTTTTTTTTTTTTAATGATATTACCATGTAATACTTGTTAAGCAATTATCCCGAATATTTTTTCTATCGCATCAGATATACAAGTAGTCTATTTTCAGTGAAATTTATAGCAATATACATTAAATAAATTACTTCTATAAGTAACTGGTGCATAACTGTGCATGATACACTCTTTCACGTACTTATTCGTTATTTAGGTTTACGGCCGTCTGGCATTGCTGTAGTAGTCATGGAATAAATGAAGGTGCTAGTACTGGTAACTTCTCTACCGTTGCCAATTTGCGTTATGATTATTATATAATGTTTTATATGTTGGCAATATCAACCAACAGAGCAAATGGTCACGATCATAGAGGAACCAAGGAGTGTACGACCAATGCTGACGTTCGGTTTCTATGTGTGACCAAATTAGCGTTCAATATGGTTGTGTAACAATAGAGCAATGTAACAGTCTAGTTCTTCTATAGCGTCTTTGAGAGGGACAGGTATGGATGCTTGGAGTTGAAACTTGAATCTCAGACGACTGATTGGCGGCTCTGATAAACTGGCGTTGTTTTAATATAGCGTAAATGGAACTACGAGCAGCAAGTTCGTCTCGTAGCCGCTAGGAGCACTGGTAGTACTATGCTATACTGTATTGTTAAAACAACATTGCTATTGGTGCCTTCAGTCACACAGGGGCATCTCAGTGCCATTGGTAGATAGGCTAGTGTCCAGACCTGTTATTATAAGATTGTGCAAAGGATAAATGGTCGACCTTCCAGCATATTTAGACACAAAACGCGCTGTGGTATTTATTGCGATACCAGCATTCGGTGAAAATACGTTGAGAATGATATTATTTTATACCTGCAAAGACATTCGTGGCTACAACGCTTATTTATTTATTTATTTATTAGCCTCCAGTATACATCCATAGGAGTTGTCAGGATTGTACACATCACATTACAACGAACAACACACATCAATTGATTTCATACATTGTCAACACACTTGTTCATATTAAAATTATATATTTAATTAATACATATAATATAAAACAGACATATTATTTATCAAATAATTATTCTAAAGTATAGAAAGCATTTTCCAATAGAAAAGCTTTAAGTTGCGATTTTAAGAATTTGTAATCACTGATTTCCATTGTATTATTTTAAAAAAATTTATTAATTTCATACCCATATAAAATGGATTGGATGTAAATTTGCTAGTTCTGTGTTGAACATTATGCAACACTTGTAAGGTAATGTGTGCACTCTGTTCAAAATTGTATACAAAAATACGACTGCAGTAATATGAGAAATAAACAAAACAAAAGTGCCAAGACAACGTTAAAAAAAACAATAAGTTACCTGAATAACTGATTACCCTATTTTTCTCAAAGTGGTTGCAATTAGAACCTGAAAGTAAAAAAATTTCATAGGTACGTAATCTAGGAATATCAGCTCATAATATTGATTTAAATGTATGATACACGAAATATATACTAAAGATAAGTCAGCTTGCTGGGTAATATATGAGTACCCAGTTTATTAAAACTGGGGAAAATGTTTCTGAGATATATTTCTATCCTAAAGATAAAAAAATAGTAGCCGTTTTCAAAATGTTAAAAACGTGCGACGATTCTGTTGTTGGTTTGCTCGCGACCCGCGTTTGGTGATGATAAGAGGTGTCGCTGCTCTGTCTCTTACGTGATTAATGCTGGATGATTGGGTTCGTATTAAGTAATGTTGTAGTATGCCCGGCTAGCTTTAATGGAAATAAAATAACAAAGAAGTTTCTTTTTAAATCGGCCTAAGGGACTCACGCACTGCTGGTTGCGTCACGAGAGGTAGATACTTAAAGTTTCTTTCGACGAAAATAATAGGCGCTTCCTCCGGCGGCTTTTGATCGGTCACGACGTTAATTATGTTGCAGGTACCGGCCGCGATCACCCGAAAAGTCCACCCACCGGTGACCCCGAGCTCGCTGTCCACCGTCCTTACAAACCCGACGACGAAGATCCCGACACCTG